>JAQFYE010001327.1:0-23768 GCA_034694305.1 Protaphorura glebata | reverse complement strand
CTGAGTAAACTGCTCATATTTACATAGCAATTCACTCAATCAATTAGGACATTTACGATAAAAAATCAAAGAACCAATAGAAAAAACTAAACACAGGTCTGGACTAGAGGACGTTATATATATTTACGCCTGATTGAATAAAGGGATGTACTCATTTTCTTAGTTAAGATTGAGTGAATTCATTTACCCATTCAATTATGCTCCTGAGTAATTCGAGAATACCTTTAATCATAATTATTATCCTTGTAGGCCAGCATGCATGTCTTTACATAAAAAAGAATAATCATATTCGCACGATTTTAAGGAACCAGTGATTCCAATCACGGTCACCCGTTGTTGTCGGGTTTCCTGAACAATTAAAGTATTGCTTTTGTTAAGTACACGATTCGTTTCTTTATTCTTTAAAAACATTGCAGAAAATCATATAGTCAAACAAAAACAAATCGTAAGTTCGGCTTTTCGTTCAACAAGATGTATTTCAATAGCAGTTACCAAAAAAATGTGGAGCATTATTACTTTCAGGTATAAGTAAGTATATTTTATCTTCCCATCTCTATTATTGCGACCGAAAATGTTTCAAAATTACATAATCCAGACAAATTTGTACATGATATTGATGGGATCGAAGAGAATAACACATCGGTATAAACAAATATCGATGAAAATTAACATTGTGGGTCTGACTCTTGAGGAACTATGAAAATCTGCTCTATCCTTGACATGGTATGTATTATGCAAGCGTTTGATGACATTCAAGGAAAAGCCGTATTTTCGTTATAGAGAAGCTCTTTGTTGTAATAAAAAATGAAGCGTTTAAAAAAGCTCGACTAGGCCTGAGCCTGACACATCTCTCAACGTTGAAGACAATGAGGAGAAACATGTTAGTGGTTTCTCTCTCCTGTGTGAGATGCTTAGTTGCCTTTGCACGAACTGGCAGTGGAATCGCGACCTGACGGTGGAATAATGAACTGAAAGGTACATCAAGGTTGTGAGATTGGACGGTAGGAGTGAATTACCTGTTGAGCTACATTTCTGAGATGTGGTTTCTTCGGCGGTCTCTCTGGTGGTGTGGGTGTGAGGGTCTCAGCCAAAGAGCCCAGAAATCCATCTGAAGATGTCGTGGTGGACCCAGAGCTAGAACTCATCGTCACTCCGCTCCAAGTCGGCATTGAACCGTTTGTCTCACGACTTGCTAAGTGTGGAAGATATTTGGACATGTAGGCCATTCGAGCACTGGAAAAACAAACAATGCACATAATTAGTACAGGGACGTAATGATTCCAATTTCATTATAACACATTTTATAAATGCTCGATTAGGATCCCAGGTTTGTAGTTATTCCTGTAATGCAGAAACCACAGACTTTCACTACTTTCTCCACAAGGGTCAATGGAGAAAGCGGGAGAAAGAGCCGGCTTCCAATCAGCCATTTACGATATGGAAAGCAACTACAGTAGAACGTGGGGTTTTATTTTTATTTCTAAACCTTAACTTCAATATAAATCTATTACTGCGTTTAATTAGTGGTAATTAGTTCTTCAGAACCGACCATTTTGATTTCAAACACTGATTGGCTGGACAATAATACTCTGGTTCCCTTCAAACTTTCGACTGACAGTTGGAATAAAAGTCAAAGGATTGAAAACTAAACAATCGAGCAAGCGCAGTTGAAACACTAACCTACAATCTAAAAAATTGTGAAACGGACGCAAACGCGGTCAAAAAACGTCAAGTTCAGTAGAATCATCGGCAAACGGATAGATAAGGAGAACAAGGTTGACGCTTTTCAAGAGTCGGAATGCAATTTAAGTCCAAATGATTAGAACGACAAATGTATATTTCTATGGCATTGAGGGCGAACGAAGCGGGGCGCTGATAAAATTTATTGCAATTCTATTTTCTCTCTCTCCCTATCTCGTTATCAACACCATGCACGAGTGTGTGTGTGTGTGGTATTTTGTGAACACTGTAGGTTCTGTTCCTATTACTGCAAAATTTCGAACTGACTACGACGTATTTTGCAAAGAATCAAGGAGACATCTAATTCAAACTAAACGACGCTGAACCGAGAGGGCAGGGCAGAGCAATAAAAATGCAATCCAATAACAATCTGTCACCACTTAATTGCAAATAGTTTTGTTGGCACGGGGTGCCCTCGTCAAGACTTCAACCTTTACTACTAGTACTTGGAATATAAACCCGGGTAAAGTCCTACTGATGCAACACAAAACTGCTTGTGCATTTTATACTGGCCATCCTCCAAATAGTGACAATGTTCTAAACAATCTTGCTTATAGTGAATAAAATGTGCGTGCAATAAAACGAGTCATTTTCTAAGGTCACTATGGAATAAATTATAAATTAAAGGGGTTAATTTGCCCAGTGACCTGGACCCAATGATCTAGACCAATTTTATCTACCAACTGCGTCGTTAGCAATTGGTCGAGTAAGTCGAGTTAGATCTCGAAAGAAAAAACGGTCAAATTAACAGGGGTTCGGGTAATAAATCTCGGTGAAAGTTTTCCAAAATATTCATGAGTCCTTGACGTAGGTTAACACAGTGGCCCGCTTATGATCATGCAGATTACATATACTCTAAGAGGCAGGTAGCTTGGCAAGTTACCAGCAGCAGTGTGATCGAGAGCTTGTAAGCCCATCATTACTACATACTTTGTGAACTTATTACGTAAGAAGCCAACAGTTAAGAAAACGTATCGTTCCACGGTCCCAGTCTAGGCTTAGAACAAAATATTATATTTAGACAAGTTTGAACAGAAACAAACCATCACGTACGTCAGCACTCTGGCAATAAATCAACTGATGAGACCCATTCACGATGGCAATCACATAATTTTTGCGAGTTGAGGTAGGAAATCCGCATATTCCCACCTAACCCTCTACACTAATTTAAATTCCATGTCATTCCACTAATTAGGTCTGTGACTCATTCTAATTTAACACTAAAAGAACCAAATACATCCAAAAAGGATTTTCCTACACGTACCAATGAGTTTACAATTATTGGTACCCCACCCCGGGAAACCTTAAGGTCGTGATTGTGTAACAACATCCAACCATTAACCATTTACTCCTGATCAGCTCATTATCAATATTCAAGATCAATATTATACCCATGTCCTGACTACAACGTCGAATGCATTGGTTAAATGCCACATTGTCAGCAAGTCACTCAGTCCTAGCCTTTCGACCATCATTTAGACTATTCAATATTCAAATTCTGATTAGACTTCAAACAAAGTAAATCGTTGCAGGCAGAGACAGACAGGTCGAGCTGAGTTATGCGGGCAAGGTCAATTTTCTCATTATGGCTAACAATTTGTGTTGTGTTAACTTCACCTCTGATTTCATTTTTCAATTTCAAATCCAATAAACTTCAAGTGTTTTGAAGGTTTTGTTGTTGTGGTTGTACTTAATACGGATTAAATAATAATTTATATTCTAATATATGAATGCATTCCGTTGTATTGCCATGATTTGTTTTAAGTCAAGGTGATGACTGCCTAAACTTTAATAATGAGTCGAGTGTCACTCGGGCTTCTCTAAGACATTTGGTGAGTTGAATGAATGAATAAACTTGACGTCAAAAGCTTAACAATGGATTATAATGAAAATGATCCCAACATAATTTTTCAATAACTCACTGACAGGGCGGACGGTTTAGCTGAGCACGCTTATAAGCATGGGTTAGATTTGATTTAATTTGAGGAAATACTAACGCTGGTTCTCCATGATCTTTGAACTTTAAAATAGAACCTAGTCTGTCAAAATTTTAAGGAAACGTGAATAGGGTTAGCCTTTCAATATTTTTCTCGACACCGATTTTGAAATGCACCTTCGTTCTGTATGTACACAAACTGATAAGTAATTGAATCCTGAAGGTTTGTTCGAAGAAAGGACCTTACCCTTTCATTTTTTTCACTTTTCATTTTCCAATCTTTTACTCATTTGCCCACATCCACATATACTCAGACTATGAGTGAGCCTGAATATCAGTCAAGGAGAGGTTTCGAGACAGATTGATTATATCCCTTTTCAAGTTCAAACTGGTCATTGAATAGCCAAAGCAGAGGTTTAAGCGTCGGGTAGGAGACAGACAGGAAAAGCAGACACTTTAGGATTGATTGTAGGTGTAAACTCCATTTAAAAATTCCGTGTGAAGAATGGGTTATAAAAATCTCGGTTGGATAATTCCAGATCACACAAAAATTGTGAACGTCGTAGTGCTAGTAATGGAATCATACAATTACTTGTCAGCCAGCCCTTTCCCACCTCTCCTCGCCTTTCATCCGGGTCATAGTAAATCAATTTTAGTCTTGAACAAAAAAAAGACAGCTCAGCATATTTTATTTGACCCTAAGAGGAAACATTGGAGAAAACCAGAGCCTGTCATAAAAGTGGATTTAAAAACCACTTTGTTCATAATCAGAAAACTGAAAAATATTTAAAATGGTTTCGGATTTCAAGCCAACTGTCATTTCAGTCAATAGCTATGCTCGACTTACGATTAGTTAATAGATCAATACTTTGTGAGAAAATAACTAGTTGAAATGTCTGACTTGTGACAACAAAAGTGTATTTTCTATCGCCTGAATTTCTCTGGACTCTAGAGTGATTAGTGTGCATATTTAGAGACAAAATAATAATAATCAAATATTTGTATTACTCTAATTCAAACAGAAGTTGCACAAGTTTTTAATCTATGTGCTCATCACATCTGCGTAGTCCTCTCATGCCGATGACTGATTAGCAGTGAATCATACGCAGTCATAAAATTCACAATTCTATCTTGATAATATTATTTTAATTTTTTAGTATGTCCATCGGGCATTCATCAAAGGACACATACGTGACTCATCCAAGAGTAAGTTCAGCAAGAAACAACCCAACCTCAAATCTGCAAAACTAAACTGTCAGAGTCAATAATGATTTGACGAGTGGGGTAGGTTCAGCCTTGAGTGCTGGAGACTACATAATTTTTTAGCTAAAGGCTACTTTTGGTTTGAGTAAGTGGTTGAAATGATGTAGTATGCATACAAATATATTGTCTAATTCAAGTCTCTCTGTATGGACACAAGGAATCATTCATTCATTCAACCATAACCCGTTTATTTGCTGACTTCCAAGAACTTCGCCTCATAAATTCATAATTACACTTGACTGTATTGCATTTGTTAATTTTTTATTCCGAATAAGTGTGAAAAATGTTGGGTTTTCACGACTAATTGTAAATTATTGGCATGTCGTCTGGGAGTTCCATGGCAAGCAAGCCAAGCCCACTTTCAAGCTTTATCCCAATTGTATTTACCGTGACGAACTCACCCATTATTGCTAAGGGTAAATGGTGTCTTGTGTTTTGAATCTGCTAGCACTTCAACAAGTACTACAATTGTGTGCGGCGTACCTTTTAAGTTTTGTGTGACAGGACGTTGAAATGGGTCCTTTGTCAAACACACTAAAGGAATGACTTCAAAATACCTTAAAAACTCAATTTCGGGCTTCAGGGAGAGGCCAAAGTCCACGTTTCATTGACCGCGACAAAGAGGGCCAATTTGAACGTTCAATGATTCTAATTTTACTTTTTAAAGTCACTAAAGTCACTGTTTAAACTAAAACAAATTCCCTTCCTTCATTATGGTTTCTACCTCACAACATTACTTTTGAAAGCGACATGAACAATTTCTGAAGAGATAACCATCACAAAAGTTCAAGTACCTGTGCGAACTTGTTTAGTTGAGTCATTTTTTACAGGAGAGCTTTGAAAAGGGTGAAGGAAAGGGTACCTTAATTTCATTTCAACTACGTCGTAGTACATAAGTAAAGTACCCTTTCAAACCTATCATTAGACAACGACCAATTTTAGAACGGAAAGTGACCAGGAGAATAACGTGAGAATTATCGTTAACACCTTCTCCTCAAAATAACTTTGACATCCAGTTATTTTTGCCCCATCATTTTCAACCTCAAGAACTTTAACTTCAGCGTAATATAACCTTGAGTTGAAATAAAAACGTTTTCGTCGCCAGAACACAATTGTCCGCCGATCTTCAAACAATTACATCAGAAGTATTTCATTTTTCTCGGTTGTTTGAATAATTGCTTTACTCTACTTCATCCTGACCTTCGCTTCGGGTACTTTGGGCGTATTATTATTAAAGTCCCTGGTTTGCTTGAATAACTGCATCAGAAGGTAAGAGTGCATAAGGTCACCTCAACTTTGAACACCTGCACATGTGTGAACAATATTTTCCATCTCGTAACTCATAAACCAATACACAATACACACAACTTACATTATTATAATCCTCCTGTACATTTCTCATTAGCACATTTTCAAGAAAGAAAAATTCACAGGGACATTACATACAACTAACAGAGCCAATCCTTCGTTGTAAGTACCAAGGAATAGCTTCACATATTATGAACATGAAAGGCAACATTTCATCGCCAAACATGTGTAATGTTTGTAATATAGTATGTAAATAGCCTCACTTTTATTCAAACTAATCAACCTTCATTAATGAAAATGATGTTCTGGAACACAAGCAATATTTCTTGGAGAAACGTAGTTTTAATGGAATTCGGAACAATTGGAATTTGTTAAGTTCTAACTTCCAATCCAAGAGTCATTCGATTCAATTTTAAAACGATCTTCGGGGTCAAATCCTCGTAATAAAAATCGGCAGAAACTAATTCAAATTACGTCTACATCCCATTCCTGCCTCGCATTAGATGCTTAATCGGCCGGCAAATATTTTGATTCTTACGGCATTCTTTTCTACTCCAGCTGTAAGCTCCAACTGTCCCACTTATATTTTCTATCGTAAGATAATCACCCTGAAGAAACAACCATCTCAACTTGCAAGAAAAAGATGATCAATACGTTTTCTCCATAATACTATACAAACAAAAGGGTTCCGTATAGATTAGGACAAACATTGCACTCCTTCAAATATCCAAATTAATCAGGGATTTTGAAGAGATTATTATTTATAAAGGGACGGACAAGTGAAAGGCGCTTGAGGAGGAGGATGCGGAGGACAATGAATAAAAATGAACAAACGACACAGTGTGAGATTTTTCTCTGTTCCTCTCGATTCGATTCAGAGGAATTGAATAGACTCCTAAGATGAAAAAACCTAAGATCGGACGGAATGAAAATATGTTAGTAAGTTAAACTAAGGACCCTTTTCAGCGGGTGACATGTTCTGTATTCAAGGGCTGTTCTTAGCCCTTTTCATATCAACCTACCCCTGATTGTGTCATGGTGGTGGTGGTACTCGGCTCAAAAGAAAAATATGGGAATGAATATATTATTGGAGCATTGTCCCTTTTCCTAGTTCAATAAAGCTCACTAAAGAAGTAGAAAGGAAGAGGTTTGTCGGACCCGAATAAAGTTCTATTAGCAGTCTCAAATACATTCCAAAGTGTCTGGAAAGAATTCTTTCTCACTCACTTGAGAATCACAAAAGGCTCCTAACCGAACTACCCTAAACTAAACTAAATTAAAGTGCGCATACCTTCCATCCGTTGCGCTGCTGCTGCTACTACTACTACTACTACTGCTGCTGCCGTTCATATTTCTATACATTATGTTTAAAAAAAATACACTAATATCTCTAAAATGGAAAGGAATGGTCGGAAAGAATTTCATTTTTTGATGGAGTCTCATTTTTCAGCTGTACGGCCTGTCATCTCCGAGTTTAGTTTGTGACCAATTCGAGTTAGTTGCCGCATTTTTTTTCTCAGATAGTTTGTGAAGAAAGATCCCAAAATTCCTTCGTCCTGGCGCTGATCCACCCTCCAGGCATGAAATATATGACAAAGAGGTTCGTGCACGCATATTCCGGTGGGCCACATTCGTCCTTAAGAATCAGACGACCTTCAGAGACTCCAGCAAGGCTGTCTCAAATTTTGACTCATTCTTTTAACTCTTCCCTCCATTCTAAATTAATGGACATCATATGTAGGAATAAGGGTCCAATTCTAGTGGCTTTCTTATTTTTAATCTGATAACGTCTTGAAAGACGTGTAGGCATTCCAATATGCCATCGGAATTCTTCAGCAATGTGCTATCATTTTGTTTGGCCGGGCATACAGCACGAGATTTCGGTTTCCGTGTCTAGAGGGCCCCTTCAAATTTCGAACGCATCGATGTTAAGGTTTTTGAAGTGTGGGATATGTATTAGATCTCCTACACAAATCACAGAAGGGAAATGGTCTACCCTTAAGTTGATTAACGCGACTTATATTGGACTAAATATTAAATAGGACAGGGAAAAACAGATTCTCGAAACATACCCTAGTCGAGCATTGCGTAAGTGTTTGACTGACTTGATCCGCTACACACAGAACTAACCTTTTACGATCTCAAATAACAGTTCCGGGTGTGAGCCAGAAAACATCTTGACGAAGAGACGATGATTTCAAGTAGACATGCACTGAATTGCTTTGGAGATTGGAGTTCGAAAATCAAGCCGGATCTGGGATCTCGTATCCTACAACGTGTAGGCAGGAAAGGACGATGATATATGAATTCAGTCGAACACAAGGACTAGGGTTCTTTTGAGTCAGCTGTGAAATATCTAAGGTTGCGCAACGTCCTTCGAAGGGGACTTGGACCTAGTTATGATCAAAACTTGAGATTCCATGCTGAGCGTCTCTAGAGCATAGAGCGGCTAGAGGCATAAACTCCAATGACCAGACAGGAGTTTCGCATTTTATGTAATCCACCACCAGGATTGATTCATCTTTACCCCAGAATTGATCTACACGTATGAATGTCTAGGAATATTTCAAAATAAATTCTTCCAACAACTGAACATTCCTTTCTCTTCTCGTCCCAGGTCAACAGCGAACCTTACGGGTAAGTACGGCAGATCACCTCAAAGCAGGGAAAAAAACATTCAGTTCCAGACCCTTTAATCTCCGTCAAGATTTCAATTACGCAACCGATGACATTCGTGTACCTCCCAGTGACCCGGGCTGAGATTATTAATGCTCGGGCATCTTGGAATAAGCAATGACAACTTGACAACGGGGTAAAAAAGTAGTGAATTCCTCTGATCCTCACCTCAACTCTTGTCAAGTTACGTGAATCATAAAAACTTCAAACAAAATTGTTATCTGATCCTATAAGTAAACTGATCACCTTTATTTAAAAACATTTAGCCATAGCCATTGCTTTACAACTTTACTACAATTACAACGGGTCGTAAACTCCCAAAAGAATTTATTATTTCTTGTAAAGTTAAATAATTAAGTCAAAGTATTTTTCAAAATTAAACGAGTACATAAAGTCTGAAGCAAATTCTTCGTGCCCAAGAATTTTTTTTACTTCGCCTTACGTCAGATATGTTGACAGTTCAGTGTCCCGAACTGAATTACGACATACCCCTTGTACGATGTCATTTTCTAGTCACCGCAGCGCAGTGCGTAGGGCATTTTTTCTTCACAGTATGTTCAAGTGAATCATTTGTAACACACCTGGTATTTAAGTTGCATTTTTTTGCGCTCATGCAGTAACTCATGAACATGCGTTAATATGCGGACATGCTGAGCAGACTGCACAAATAAAATTGCTGATTAAACCCTTTCTTTCCTACCGTATATACCGTGAATGCCTTAAGATCCGTGAAAGAAAATGAATATGAATGTGGACCAAGTTCTTCACAAGGGACTACATATCCAGACCCAATAGTAAGTTTAGAGACACAAGGAAACGAAATGAAAGTGAAACTTAAGATATTAATTGGGAGCACACGCTATGCTGTGTAGTCATAAAATCATTTAACTTTTGTTTAAGTCTGAATTAAAGTACTGCTCAGTCGAGGGCAATTCATAAATGCGAGATTAGTTGGCTGTCTAGATGAATATTCAAGTTTTAGCCCCATTACACAGCATAAAAGTAAAATCCTCATTTATAAGAGGATGAAAGATGCAAATTAAATTTTTATTTCATTCTTCCTCCAACATAAACAAACTAACACTAGGTGCAGAGCAGACTACTGAGTTAACGAACATTTGTTGGCTCATAAATGACAGATTACCAGAAGTAATTCTAATTACTGGGCTCGCAGTCTTAAACATTTAAGATCACGAGGATTCCAAGCGTTTACTACATCAAATTAAAGTACGTTCAGATTTATTGTAATTTTGAATGGAATATTATTATGAATGAAATTTTGAAAACAAACGTCTATTATTTTCTTAAGTTTAGACTTATAAGTTTACTCGTATGACAAAATCAACTCCGTTTGCTGTCATTCCAAAGGATCGTCATACGAGAAATTGAAATTTCGCCGTATGTCATGCAGTCATTAGTAAACGCCTCAATTTTTACAAGGTTACATGGTATTCTGATTGCCCGGAAATACAGATGACACAGAAGTCACAAAAGTCTGATCGATTTAAAGAGACCCAGCGTAACAAACACATTGGAAGAGTATACATTCGATTAAGAAGGTGTTCGATTTAGGTGGTTCCAAATTATAGAGATTCCATTGTATTCACGACAAGGGAAACGTTTCAAGTGTGGCATCCAATTACTATGCACTAACTTCAATTTCGAACAAAACCCCTCAGTGCTTTAACAATGACCGTTATAGCAAATTCCTAGTCCAGGCATTCTAATTTCAACCATTATGCGAAGAACCTAAATGAATACAAATAAAAAAAAGTTTCACAGGGCTTACAGGAAAAAATCAAAGATATTTCACCTGAATGTCGTTGCCATTTCCACCGTTGTACCGTTAGCGAAGTACATAACTTTCAATTTCCTTTCAAATGATGCATGTCAAGTATGAGTAAAAATTTCCCTTAATAATCCCATGATGCATTGTCCCGTGTAGGGAACGCGTATATTCAAGACAAGAACCAAGTCAAGGTGCCAATCTTGCAATTACTATAATTGACAAAAGTCCACTTTACCTCAAATAAGGGCTTCGGTAACTGGCAGGGTATTGAGACGAGAACGTCAATGACATCATTTTCTTCCAAAGGAGAATAAAAATTTACTTCATCCACACTCTTGCTATATTCAATTCCATGGAGTATTACACAAAATATGTGATGAACTGATTCAAATTATTCAATTCACTTCCACTCCTGAATTTTCACAGTATCAGTATTCGCAATGGTCCCCTCCCACTCTTAAACCTATTTTACAATTGTCCACTTGATCTAACGCAATTCAGTCAATTCTTCCTTCCTTATTCAGTTCCCACACTTTAAGCGTCCAAGATGTGAGTAAATAATGTCAAAAGTGTGTAATCAAATGTATTTACTCAAAGCTGACATTATGGTTCAGAAATACAATTTAACCCAAATACTTCACATTCAATTCAATCAAAGTCTCCTGTGGCCTAAACCGTTTGCTCTGATTTCTCAGTATGTATGGCATTAACACAATAATGTCATTTGATTGCAAAATTATTGGGTTACACAAGACTTTTTATTCTTATTCTTATGTCGACTGAATCTAATCACACCTTAGTATTTTAAAACTGGCAAATTCTCAAAATCAAAAATGAACTATAGAACAGCAATTATAGCGTTAGTTAAAGGCGTCATCATACAGCCCTAAACTTAAACTTGTGACTGTGACTATTTTAAAAACCTTACTGATCCCTTCGAAAACTGATTTAGCTGTATTTATATTTAGCAACACACACCGACACCAGGCAGGCACGAATGTTGTCCTGTCCTTGGACTTGAATATGGAAGCCGGGTAACACACACCGAAGCAATTTATATCCTCCAAAGCAATATCCTCACCAAAAAACGATTAATTATCCCATATTTCTTTCCCACTTAACTGTCGATCAAACAAGCTATCTATTAACTCACGTGTCAAACACCCTATTCCTACGTGTGTGGTACTTTGAGTATTCCCAAAATATCATCCAAAAGAACCTCGCTATCGTTTTAATAGTTTTTCGTAATAGTTCTGGTGACCTGTGCGATCACCAGAAATAAATAATTTAACTTTCTTAAAAATGAACAAAAGTTAGCATATTCGGTGAGCTCGTTTCAAAAAGTTTTAAACTCATGAGAGTACTGCAGATGAAAAGGAAAAAAATTCAACTACTACCAAGAGAATGTCAATTCCCCGACTGACTGCCTACATAAAGAAAAAGGGAGTTCAAGAGGAGAGGCATTTCTTTCAAACGTCTTTACTGCTTACTGTGTATTATGCGCTACATTTACTACGACCACTTCCAGGGGTAAAATACCACTAGAGGAACCAAACCTCTGGTTGGGTTCAAGAGGAGAGAGAGAGCTTTATGTTGTAGCAATTCCATCATGGAATGGTATATTTAGTTTGGCTAAGTTGACATGATCCATATATCCCACTACTTGAACTTGGTCATTTCATAATGGTCCACACTGGTGAGACAGCGCTAGGTGGACTATGGACCTTAATTCATTTTTAAGTTAAACACTTTGCCGCTTTAGATGTCCAGGGTCAGGTTTTGTGGGGTGAAACGATATCTGAACGAATGTCATCAGCTAATGTTTCAACCAAGAATAAAGAACTCCTTTGTTTCCTAATGAATGACTGCTGTTATACCATGGTGTCGTAAATTAAGGCACCCTATGACACTACATTTTTCGTTTCCGATAAAAAAAATCGTTCAAAAGCTATGACGTCCAAATGGCCGCCGTTGTTGGGGTCATACTGTCATATAAGAAGAAACACCATCAATACTAAATAAAAAAAAAAGCTTATGCGACTGGTAGAGGTTAGTCGTCCAGACAATTTTCTTGTCTATTTAATCTATAGTACATTCTTCACAGAATTTCTTACACGAAGAAGATTCAGTAACTAGAAGTATTGTCCATTCCTAATATCCAGTCGACGAGTATGATCATAAAAACTAAAAACCAGTAGTATTCGTGTGTATGTTTTCGTTGGTTGCACCCGTCTGAGAGGAAATACCAACATGCAAAATATTTCCAGTATTGCGAACATTGTAATGTATATTAAACACAGCATGACGTTGAAGTGAGCAAACCTTACAATCGAATCCACAGTAGTAAATTAAAAAAGAGTAAACCCGACTTCTGGTACAACATTTGGCACTGTATGTAAGTAATGGCATGGAATTGGTCATCATAATTTTTCTCCCAAAAACAAGTCTATGGAACTTGCTCAAGCTTACAATTCACAATACAGAATGAACACACACACACCCTTTCTATGCTATCCATTCATCGAACCTCTTCTCTAATGGACTTTAATTGAGTTTAAATAGTCATCAATGTGCAAATCAACTCATGTTAAGAAGAAAAAAAAAGTTGACTTGAAAAATCCTTCCTTCCTCAATTCTATCCATTCCATCCTGTCCATCTTATTAGTTTTTTTTCCTTCTAACCCGTCCGTGTCCAGCCCGTGGGAAATATGTTTCCACAGTACTAGTATAAAACTATGCACGCGAATATCCTGTTCCTGATTATGATTTGAACTGAGTGGCCGACCAGGAATTTCCTCTTTTCCTCACATCTTGCTACATTTTCTTTTTTCAAAAGAAAGTATACTTTAAAAAAAAACTAATTTGCATACAGAAAGAATAAAACAGGAGTGTGTGTCGTAGTATACGTAATCAGCCGATTTGAATTGATCTCAGGCCAATGGACTTTACACTTAATTCATTCACCTTTATGTATGTTAAAAGACAACGTGTTTCCCAAGTATATTTACTTCCCCAAAACAATAAACTCAATAAAACCAATGTGTTTAGAAAAAGTCCAATGGACTGGCTGGACATGGGAATGGCGTGACAGGAGTAGATTCAAAGGCTACTTAAATACTTAACCCATTCAAGCCAAACATACCTATTAAATTCAATTCAGATATGCTTTACCATCCATGCATGTACAATGTCCCTAGTCTGACCACAATTTTGAAGAACCAAAGAAACAAGAAAAAGTGTCTTGTGGAGGATTTATTGCACATTTCAGGATTTACCAAGTCAACCAGGAGACTTGTCAAGAAATTTTCACGGCTCTCAAGAAATTTACCCTTTGTTGTAAACCATAAAACAAACGTTTGTCTTTCAAATGTGCATTCCTACTACATACCAGAATCCTTTTGACTACTTAACTTCCTATACCTTAAGTTCAATTTCCAACCCTGATTAATAATTTGTAAAATGAATAATGTTCAATGTAAAATCACCCTGCTGTTATAATATCGTAATTTGCAATTCTCATTGAGAAGCCTGACGCCGGGCGACGGGCGGCTGTTGTCTTGAAAATAATCTCATTCCAGGAAGGAAGATAACAAAGAAATGGCTGATGTTCAAGTGTACACATATTTTGATTGCGTGGTGGAATACTACGTGTAATTCTACAAAACCACAAATTTTGAAACAAAATATCCTTTTGTACTTACTGCAAAACCCTTTCTCTTGTCTTGACTAAATTGTATTTAAAGTTATTCCGCCCTCTCTTAATTTCCTCGTGCCACTCACACTCATCGTGTCACGTCACGGGTCATTCATTCCCATGTACCAGCACCACACAAGTCCTCATCTGTCCACATTCCTCAACAAGCGAAACAAAGGTGATGATTTGATGGATTTTTAGAACAAAGACTTGTCCACAATGAGAAGCAAATTGATACCTTCATCTCTAAACATTTTCCCACAATCCTTTTCCTCCTTGAGATATAAAAAAATGAGCAGCTGGAAAATGTAGAATCGACCGTGTATAATGAGTTTGGTCCTCGACGAAACACATTCTGGCCAGCCTGGTCTGGTCCGGCTAGTTTATCTCCAAACTTTTAAAACGTGTATTTGGCTTCTGGATTTTGAAAACTAAGAAAGAAAAGTAGACCATTTGGATCCCTAACTGCTTGCCTTCATGTTTTGAAGTTGGATAAGCTATATATAACTTAGCCGATATCTTATTCTCCCAGAAATAAGCCAAGCCATGTAACAGATGTAAAACTCGACCATAATAATTTTTAAAAGTCCTTCAGCCTCATATAAGGGGTCGTTCCTTTACATATGCCTGCCACGTGCCAAAAAGCTCACGTCTCTAACATAAAAAGAATGAAATGAATATACGAGCCATCTGCTCTCCTAAGAATAAAAACCAGATTTTACTCGTCTTTGTTTCCTTCGTCAGCGTCCGGTCGGTAACAACAACAGTCATTCCATTGTTGGATTGTTAGGCTAGGTTACCACTCGAGGGTAGCGCGAATGCTTTTACTATTATTATGTAATCAGGAGCATTAGGTAAAAATATTCCGAGGAGGCAATTTGGCGTCAAATATAAAGGTGCTGAAGCAATAACCATTTTCAATCGGGTATTAATCCGCTTTCATTCAGTAGCCAGAGTTCCCTCAAAATAAAGAGTAAGGCCGGCCTCGATAACATTAAAATCCGTAACTCATTGTAAACTATTCCAAGACGATTTTCGAACTACTTTAACTGGTACAGCCTCCCGTGATCTCAACCTAGTCTCCTTTTATTATTTTGTTTACAGTATGACAATAGGTGGGCTACATGTCATGATGTTAAGTACATTATCCATACAACTGGAGCAATAAATTCATGCCGAGATGTGCCACGCCATTGTCTTAACCTTAACCTCTGAGCTGGTAGGAGATCTTGAGGTTGAAAGTTAAGGTTAGCCAAGTAAAGCATTGGATTGAAAAGAAGACTTGCAGGTGCCAGAAATATGCACATACTATAATATAAGAAAGTGGTAAAAATAATTCAATCCAAGCCGGGATAAATAAAAACAAACACTTCATTCGCCTTCGCATGAAATTATTTTTAGGAAACTGGTGGTTCGGAATTATAAATAAAATACCATAAACATCGCACCGAGTGCTGAGTTGTTGAAATTGTGAAAATTATGAAACGATTTTTGATTTACTAGCAGTTGAAGATTGAAAACAATCCTCTTAGCATTTCGAAGTCCGAGGTGATGTCTCATGAGAATTTGAAAGGGAAGGTTTACGAATTAGGAAACATTTTGAAAATTGTTAGCATTGCAACGGAAAGTGTGCTGGGAGAGAGGCGTCTCTTTTAGCATTGAAATGTTTGCGTGTTGCACTCACATTGATTATAAAGAAATAACTAGCAATTATAAAAGTATAGTGAAGATCATGGGTGATTCTGTCTAACTTGTTAGTCCCATCCTGTCGTGCACTTTTACAAGTCCACGTGTGAAATGGGTGAAAGAAAGCAGAAGTGAAAGACGATGTCGTAAAAGTTAACCCATGGAGTCGGACTGTGACTAGAGCTGAGGACAGTCACACATAATCTGAATCGAATCATTGAGGTCAATTCACACCTCAAACAGAAGACCATTCCAAACACAACTACTGAAAACAGCCAGAGATATTTACCTGATTTACAGGGAAAAATAAGGGGTGAGAATGACTCGTGTATGATCCATGTGAGAGTTTCGACACTGGTCATGGAACGCAAATGTTTGCGAATATTAATGAGAGGATTTAACAAAGCATATGGAGGAGGGGGTGAGCAATGACCGGTTATCGCAGCTGAAGTGAATAACAAATTAGATGAGGCTTTGGCTTACGTAGTTTGAACCATAGAAATTGTATTCTTGTAGTGGTATATCTCAACCAAAGTTGTTAATATCAGCAAAGGTGTAAGGTCAGGGGTACATTAAGCACCCAGTGTGTATAAGCAAATTCCATTCGATCACATTTTACTCATAAAACCTCAAATATTATTTACATTGTCGTTAAAAACTACTTAAGTTAGATCATAAAAGCCAAATTACAAGCTATACTGCACATTTGGTAAACAGAATCAGACGGCATTCAATCGTTATAATGCGTATTACCCTACACTGCGGACTAATCCAGATTGACAAATTTAAAATGGAACTTTCAATTTTTCAATTAAATCTTTGGGTTTCTTTGCAATTTGTTTAGTTAGACTAGGAGTCCGTAGAACTCGCTTTGTGTCTTTGAAATTTCAAAAAAAATTAAATCTGCGCCCTCCCCTTGAAATATTTAGTGAAATAATCTACATGTATTTGAGAACTGCATGTAACTGACGGTGAGTCTATGGCGATAAGTGGTTACCTTAGGCTTGAAACTAATGCATACAGGACGATACGATATCAGGATGAACTCTAATGTTACTAAATATCTGCAACAATGCAAAAAAAGGCCACACACAAAGTATCCACTTCATATACGATTGAATTTGCGGTGCTGACTGAGTCGAGCCCATTTTGATTTGCATAGTGCATCAAAGAGTTACAACACGCATTTAATGGTTCATGTCCGCAGCAATATATTCCATCAAGGAAAAGGATGAACACGAAGGAAAAAACAATCAATTTTGATTTCCAGCTAGCCAAGATATTAACAAGTCCATGGAAGCAGAACAATGGACCCTCCACTTGACTCAACATTAGAGTAGCACAAAAATAGATAAAAAAAAATCATAGTCCTCTTGCAAGCCAAAACCAACCCCGCACAATGTTACCCTTTGTGTCCTTTAGATCTTCTCAGATGAGAGCCGTCAAGATTAAAACGGATAAAACCATCCTTACGCTTCACTATAATTTATTTCTTCATCCTCCATTTGCTATATAGTAAAGGGGAATAGCACTTTGTATTAATATTTGCCAATTGACATCGTATTCCATTAAATTCTGTAACTTAACTCCAACATTGTAGTAGTTAAGCGTACCCGATTTTTATGCTAACTAGAAGGGTTAAGTTGTTTGCGGAACTGCATCACAAAGCGCAGAACATTTCTTGTGTTCCAAAATCCGAGGAATACAAACTGTAATTCCCACCAATTCCAGAATGAAAGAGAAGCTCAAAATGGACAATCAAGCAAAGTGGAGGTAAGTTACACCGACTCAATGTTTGGTCTTAAGAGGCTTATTTCCTTGGACACTCATTTATTGTATGATTAGCTCATGCGTGTCAAGGCATCACTGTTTACCATTCGGCCCGTTTTCCGAGAACGGTAGAATGACTTGGATGACCTTTGGAAACCACAGAAGGGATTACCACCAGGAGTACCGGGACCTGGTTTTCGAATTCCTTATTGCCCAATATTTCAGCTATGTGTATCCTGTTTCTTATTGTGCGTCTATGTCCGTTCTTGATGTACTATTGACATTTTGTGACCACGGAAGCTTGAAACGATTGTATATACGCTTAATCTTTTTTAAACCCGGCCCTGACTCTAAAACGTATTCTAATTTGTTAGCCTGATCCTAAATATCTGTCAAATTTTCAGGCCCTATACACCTACATAGTGACCTGCCCTTGCAAATGTTATCCGACACTGTCTAACCCGAAACGGGATTACAGATATGTATCCCGAAATAATTTTCTAAAAATTCGGGGGTAATGCGTCCTTGAAATTATTTCCGTTGACTACAATTTGTCGAATACCTTGAAGATCATCGACCTTCCGTACACAGGAACATGTTTATAGTATGAAATGTGAAGTTATTCTTCATACACAAAGACTAAAGCAAAGACGATCAAAAGGTCTTATAATAACAGGAGGTACACAATTGGTGGCTGGTTGTACACAGTATTAAAATGCGGAGCAGGAGTGGAGTTCAACTTTCTACGAGTTGCCGTTGAGCTCATAATTTTTGACAACTCCCCAACTCCGGTTTGCAAAAGCCAAAGGATTTCTCATGCACATACTGCGGGGCCACCTAATTCAAACTGTGCGAACTTCTTCAAGTTTCGCATATGTTTCCAACTGCCTTGGCGCTGATGCTGCGGGTACAACAACAACCACAACCACTAAGATGATTAACTTTAATGCGAGCAGCGCACAGGAGTTGGGAGTATTAAAAAATACTACAATGTAACAAAGAATCCTTTGATATGTAACCAGTACATGGTACAGAGTATTGTGGACAGTAATATGGATTAACCGTCAACCAGGTTACTTATTATAATTCTGACGGACGCTGGGGCTTCGCAAGAGCAGTTATGAAGATTATGTCAAGAGAGAGTCTTTTTTTGAATTCTCCTCTTCAATTCTTGGTTCCATGGAGTGAGAATTATGGGAAACGCAGGAAGTGTAGTGTAGTTGTAGTCTTAAGCATTAAATGTAATTTGTCAAAACTGTGCATCCAAAATCCTTACCTTCCTCCATTTAATTCTTCATGCTGGGACTGTTGCGGATGCCCAGAACGCCCAACTTCCCCTTTGTCTCCCTGAAATTAATAAACGTAAGTCGAGATTAAGTTGGTGCTTCAATATATTCAATTTAAAAGGCGTTGTATTTTGCAATGTAATGGAATTTTTTTTTTACAGTAAGTAATATTGCGGTAGTAAGATGTTTGGTTCCAAATCTTAATCTCCTTGTACTGTCTGTACTAATCGTAAGTACTCATTCAGAGCATGGAAATGGAACCGTCATAATATTAACACATTTATTGACTTTAAGGTAAACTTGAGCTGAATTTGTCAATTTTTATCAGAAACATAATATATTTTCGGTAGTTCATTGCTTTCAGAATATGTAATTTATGGTTTTCAGGATATCGGGTGGGTAGAATTAGTATTCACGAGAATGGAACACATTTTAAAAAGAGCTTGGCCGTTTTATTATGGAAGTAATGTTGTTGAGCAAAGTCAACCCAAAAGTATTCTAGTTTTCCACACTTTAAATTACAAATTCTGACTAATGACGATTTCTTGTACTGGATCTGTATGAATCTTAAATTGTTGTTCAGATTCATCAAGTAACATAAATGTGTATCAACTAATTTTGAACAAAAGGACAATGTCATTGCTAAACTGCAAATATGAAACTTAGCGATATCTAATTGTTCTAAGGGCAGGTTCTTAGTCGACATCAAATATACAGTAACAGTATAGCAAATATATAGTAACAGTGCTAAACTCTGAACTCAAATATGCTGATTGCAATTATTATTATATAAGAGAGCCCACTTAGCAATGTTTCTATCACTAAAACAATTAACGATCAGTAGTTGAGAGAAAATGAGAGAAAATTCGACAAAGTCCTGGCAAATTAGTAGAACAAAGCCTTGAGGTCAAATCCGTGCCATAAAACACCAAGTTCTTATTCTATCGCCCAGTCGTGTTCGTCATTATTCATTTCCGCAAACATAAGACTAGGACGCTGACGCTGTATATTTTTTACTCCAGCTAAAAATGCGTGCATTGTAAAGTGTTGTCCAAAATGAATGTACAGTACAGAGTGAGGCTAAATATATGTAGATTCCACACGCAGGAAAGATTACCACCTTAATTGAGAGGCTCATAAAAAATCAGAACAGATCACGATTCTAGTGTAAACTTGAGGACATGAACGGAAAATAAAACCCACCCCACAACTTTTAAGCTTGTCATAATTATAGGTTAGTTAAAAAAGGAATAAAACTGTTCTATTATTGTGCCGTGCACTAGAGCAGGACAACAAAAATTCTTCCAAATGCAAATCCTTCCTGTCATCTTCCTTCACGTCAGTTTCACTCAACAGGTGAGTCCGCGTCCCGAATTCTTCGCATCACTGAACAACATCGCTCTAGTTTATATAGTCATATGCATACATGTAAATATGTAATTTTGTATGCAGGTATGTTAAAGCATGACTAATAATCATTTGTAAAAAATTACGCTTGATATTCACATACATAAATATGACATGTGTTGAGGGCAATTTGTAGAATCTTACAATTCTAGAATTGCTCTGGAATCTACGTTTAACCAAATAGGCAAGTAACCAAGCCTGTAAGTAATTACACAATAAATTCATACAATGAGCGTTGGCGTTATATCAATCAATACGAACTTATCAAAATGTTAAATGTTGAGTCAAGTTTAGTATCATCTGCTGCTGATGAAATCAATTCCAAATCTTCCGATACCCCTAAATATATATGCAATTGAATTCAAAATGTGATTTGATCGTCTTACATTTGAGATAGAGTGTCAAGTTCCTTTCCCATTAACCAATTCATGAATTCAGAATGGAAACTCATCAAAATAAAAAACAGTCAGAATAATGGGAAGTAAGCATGCAGACTCAAGACCCTGTCTGTCACTCATCAACTCCGTGCACTATATTGTAATTGTGCTCGCATAAAAACCCTACAGGAAATGCTGAACAACAATACAAGATGACATCTTCATCTTTTTTTTTCTACTGAAGGAATTTTTGCAGCCTCAAGTTGTTCAATTCTGAATTTAATACACAAACCATCCGTGCATTTAAGCAACTCATTCTGCCGACTAAACTTAAATGTTAAGTACAAACAAGTGAGGAATTGGAGCTTTGGATCCGGATAACACACACACACACACACATACACATAATGTGTGTGTGTGCAGTATGAATGATTAGAAAGCTTTTTCCTGCGTACAAAACCCAACTTTCCTCGAACCAGTTGGTAAATCGGCCTTAGCTAACCTACATTACATTCTACTGCCGTTAATTTAATTTGTTACACAAATCAAAAGTCAATTTTGTGTGTCTTCCTCAAGAGAAATTTCATATGGGAGGTTAGGTGTTGGCATATTCGTCGAAACTCCTTCCTGTCTACCATCCTACCTTTTCGCATGACTTATAAACTTTGACTCCTTCATGACATCCATTACCCAAAATTGCTGCTACAAATTTTTAGTCTATCAAGAATCATCAGCTGGAACATTTTAAATCCATTTTCATACAGCTCAAGTAGATAGTTCTGAACACAGCAAAACCTGCCTGACCGACCACTCTCAAAGGGGACCACCCACATCATTTTTGTAATGTTAGTTTAGTTAATTGTTTTTACTACTGTCGTCATCTTGTATTCAGATGTATTCAGAGAACTAAGAAACTATGACCCACGGGTATTCCTGCGATGCTAGTCTTCAGTTAAATGTGTCTTGTAAATCTGAATTCCGATCATGGATGTTTTATAAAAGTTGACAATTTTTTTACAACCCCTGTAATAGTAGATTATATCAATGTGTGTGGGATATGTCTTGGATTAACCAAAACCGCAACGCGTGGAATTTAAAAACAATGAGGGCAAAAACCTTCCTCACGTCCATCCGATGGTCCATTCGTGTGTTTCATATGGGAGGGCATTGCAATGGAAGCACATTAAGTGATAGTAGTCGTCATCATCGCGAAAGAGACTTAATTCAATTTGGCGAAGAAGAAGGGAACAACAACTTGTTAGACACGGTCCTCTTGGTAGACCCAGACAAAACAGTGAGAATGAAACATTCATTTCTCCTCAAAAACCATAGGAGGACATTATGATGATAGCAACACAATTTTTAGAGACGAGATTAGAGGGTATTGCACTGCAGTTCCAATATCTTCATCGAAACTGACTGATGTATCAAAGAATTCAAACATTTTGAATACAAAATCGTTCAAGGTTACTACTGTATCCGTAATTTTGAAAAACACACTCGAAATGAGTTTGTCAGTCAGCAACAGTCTCTCCAGGTATCCCCTGTTATTGTGTCCAATATATCTTGGACTGACGATACATGCGAATGTTTTCCCCTGGCTGGCTTGTGTGCTATGGTCTGCTTTTTCTAGCTGGGCAAATATTTCGACGCCAATGGTTTCTGATGATTTGAATTTAATTTCAGAGTAAGTCGAAACAATCGATCAACGAACGCTGTTCACATTTTAAAATCAGAGTTGATCCTCCATTACTATAATTTCGCACTTCCACCTACTTCGTTGAATATTTCACGATTTTGTGTACAGAGATGTAATATTTTATTTAACGTCAGAATCATTGAGTTCCAAAACAGTTTAATTAAAAATTTTGCACGGCTTCTGTGAATCGCTGATGATTTACGGCATCTAAGTCATACGTAAATATATGCGCAACGGTAGTACTCATTCTAAGTTTTTAAATTTTTGGCTGACTTTGGGCATTGAATATGAATCATGTTTGGTTTTTTACGCTGTAACGGATATAAGGGCAATAAGCATGGGATGCGCCAATCAACCACAGCAGCCACAAATGCATAATAAATAAGTTGAGAGAACGTTGCACAAATTCCAATGTCTTCCCTCACCTATTGTAATAGTTTATGAGCATGCAACCCTTCTGTTTTGCAATTATTTACGAACATTTCAAACAACTCCAAATACTCCAATTCCAAACAAAGTTAGAGGGAATGAGAGTTCAAACTATACAGCAGTTCCTCTGACCGTAGTTTATCAGTTCGTTTTTGGAGAATTGACATGACAAGAGCAAAAATTCCCGTTGTTCCCGCCTCGTGAAAATATTCAAAGTCAAACTAGGCAACAATTCATTAACAATTTTTTGTATTTCCTGAAACTCCTATCACACGATGAAGGAGTTTAGTCCTTTCAACCGCTCCTACCAAAACTACACTTCCCTGTAAATTCATCAAATTCGATTCCATTGTTCACCTTATCATCCCAAAAAGTTAAGTAACCACAAGCACGTACGTACACACACCACACACTTAACTCAGAGATAGACAAGTTAGAGCAATTTGAAGTTTTACACTCACTTTTGCAAATTCCAAAGGTAAAAACAAGTTTCAAATCTTTTCCTTCACTTAACACAACAATAAGTGCTTAATTTTCCCTGGATTTACATTTTCTCTCTTCCATTCACTCACTTAGAAAATCTAAGCAAGTTCCTCAATCCTCATTAAAGAGATTTTACTCAAAAATTACTTGGGTAGTAGTGGGCTTGGAAAAATTACATAAGTATGTAGACATCCATATACATTGTATCACGTCCCATAATAATAC
>JAQFYE010001326.1:0-23769 GCA_034694305.1 Protaphorura glebata | reverse complement strand
TTCAAGTTTCTATCTCGCACGGTTAAGAGGGGTGAGCAATTGATAGGTGGCCAAATAAAAAAGAAGACACCCTGTATAACAATAAATGGAGGCGATATCTCTCTAACATTAGGAGGCAATATCTCGTTTAAGCGCTGTTCTGCATATGCTTGGAAGTAGTAAATGGAGACGATATCTCTTTAACATTAGAAGGCGATATATCGTGGCAACGCTGTTCCGCATATGCTTGGAAATGGTGCGAAATGTCTTTAATATTAGGAGGCGATATCTCGTGGTAGCGCTGAGCTGCTTAATATGCTGGGAACTAGTAAATGTAGGCGATATCTCATTAACATTAGGAGGCGATATTTCGTGGCAGCGTTACTCGTGCGTGTTGCTGTGCGTATGCATGGAAGCAGTAAATGCAAGCGATATCTCGTGGAAGCGCTGCTCTACGTATACTTGGAAGTAGTAAATGGAGGCGATATCTCTCTAGCATTATACCATTGCATTAAAGTGACAGCACAATCATACACCGTCGGTCCTTTACAGGACTGCGTCCACAGGCTAATAAGTCAATCTCAGTAGCTAAGTACATGAAATAATTCTGTCCAGTTTATTGATTCACACTGCCTTAGTACATTAAACAAATTATTTTCTTCCAATTAATGGAATCTTGCGACTGGAATTTATTTCTGAATGGAGTCATGGTCTCCTTACCTCGGCAATTATTAATTTTTTTCAATTAGCTTTGTAAGTAACGAATGGACTTCAGAAATTCTTCATGAGTTGACCGAGCGTCACCTCTAGACGTCTATAGGATGCGAGAAAGCCACAAGCACTAATTACGCTAATTGCTTCCGGGCTAGCATGAATCTCCCGTCCATGATACATCGTTATCGTCATGACTGTGATAATACTGGGATTTTGAGCTTACTATATTCACTTTTATGGAAGTGATGCCTCTTCTGATTGATTCATTGACTGCTAGATTCATTCAACTGTCGGTTTTTAGAAGTGAAATAGACATTCGGCAAGGTATTGTATTTATTTTAATGTGAATCTATGATGCTTGCTATGTGTCACAATCTCAAAAATAAACCAAAATCAATTCAATTCAAGGTAGATGACATTTACGGTGAAATTTAACCGATTTCGACAGTTTAGCCGGAGTCAAAGTTTGAATTAAGTGCAAAGAAAGCGAATTGTTATAATTAAATAAGTCCTACTTCTTTGAAATAATTTGTGAATCCTGAGTGCTACAATACATATTGAGAACGAACGGTCGACATTTTATGGTCCACCCTGTATTGGTGTGCACATAGAAAGTAAAAACTGAAAGTGGTTCTATGCGTTCCGCTCGTTCGGTGACTTTCCCCGAACGGTGCTTTCCCAGTACGCAGTGGAGAAAGAGCGCATGACTTTCACCTTAGTTTGTTCCCAAGCTCAACATGGCTTTGAAGGCAGTGGTGGGGCTAAGTAAGTTAATTTACAAATTATAGCATTTTAGTTTCTTAATTACAACTATCCACACCTGCACTCATTTCTCAGATAGCTGAGGCACTATTTAAAAATTATGACAAAAAGGTTGAATGTATGGGAATTGAAAATGTTTGCCTCGGAAAATATTTCCAAGGAGTGTTTTTATTCGTTTTCGTCCTTTCTTGCTTTCACTTCTTTCTTCCTGTCGTCACACGGCGTAGAATCCAGCTACAGGGTCGCACATATTTTCAAGACCCCTGTCTATCTGGAGAAATATAATTTGCATACAAGCGTTATATTTTGTGGATAGTTTTACTGTTTTATAACGTAACATTGTACCAAATAGGTTAGTTCTAGGAGGTGGCATTCACTTTGTTTCGGAATTCTACTATTCAACAAAATGTGTCGGAGGGAAAATCTGCATTCCGAATTCGACCATCAGAGTATCAAGATTTTCATAAAAGAAACAGCAAAAATAGATCCCACATTCTTTCCGGTCAAAAATATTTTCCTGGTTAAAAAGTTATTTTGATAGGCAAAATTATTTTGGGTGTCTTTTGAAGTTAGGAAGAAGTTATACATTATCTGCTTCAAAAAATCCCGCGCGGCGTTTTGCGCTAAGTGGAACTGACATGTACCGTAAAGTCAATTTGCAATAAAATTCTCTACAAAATGTATATTATGGAATCTTGCAATGTATCACTCATGCGATAGACAGCGGTCCCGAAATTATGTTGCACCCTGTATATTATGTGGGTGTATGTTGTCTGCATAGGAGCGATCGATAGTGTAACCTAAATACACAGAAGCTTATATGCGATATAGCACCGAAACACGTTTTCAGACGATTCAGTTTTGAGAGATATAACTTTGTGATGATTCACAATATGCATGATCTGATTATTTACTTATATCGGCATAACTAGAAAAGAGAAATAATTAGAATAAAAAATTATTATTTCCACAAGATGAATTTAAAATCTTTCGAAGGAGCCCGTCGACTATTTTGAGATTTTTATGAAGCTGACTCTTTTACGTTAGGAAATTACTTGTCATGTAAATGAGAGATCAATTTTCAATCCGGACTAAGTTAGATTCCAACTAGGTTAAATTTTCGGGGGAAAACCCGATTCGTCGGCAGTCATGTAAAGAATCGGTAAAAACACCTGTAGAATAACAGATTTTTGTCAAAATCTTTGGAACTTAAAAACCTTGTAACTTCAATTTTTTTTAAAGAGTAGTATATTTTTTATTCAATTCAACAAAATCAGGGTTAATAAAACATTTATCACACATTTATATATAATGACTCAAAAGAAATATCACCTTCTGCTATTGACGCCGCCGTATTTAAACAAAGAAACTACTAAGGCCTAAAAGAATTTAATTATAGGTTAAGTGGAGGAATGTAGGAAATGGTGCAGGAATATTGTACATTGTACTGTTTCCTAAATAATGAATTTTGATTGCAGAGATTATGAATGAGGTGATCAAAGGATCAGTCTCAGGATCCAACAAAAAGAAGCCAGGTGCTGTAGAATGGCGGGTTCTGGTAGTTGATCAGCTGGCCATGAGAATGGTATCAGCATGTTGTAAAATGCATGACATTGCAACTGAAGGGATTACTATTGTGGAGGATCTTCACAAAAGGAGAGAACCGTTACCATCCAAGGACGCCATTTATCTTATTACACCTTCTAAAAAATCAATCGATGCTCTAATGAGCGATTTTGATAATCTAAATAGTACAATGTACCGTTCTGCTCATGTCTATTTCACTGAAGGTATGTAATTTCAAACGGCTCATTAATTTGAGTAATTTCTACCTTAATTAGATTAAATTCTTGACCCATGTCTCTCGAAAATCCTTAGTGTGTCCGGAAGAACTCTTCAACGAATTATGCAAGTCCTCGTGCGGCAAACGGATCAAGACATTGAAGGAAATTAACATTGCGTTCCTACCTTACGAGGGTCAAGTAAGATATTTATTTATTTATGATTTCAAGACGGCAACACCCTCTAGTGAGGTCATTATTTCATCCGTGGGTTTAATTTATCCAACAATGAAGTACATAAATAACATGCTCTGCCATGGACTGGAATTAAGTGTCCACTAATTAAATGAACTTTTCCACCAAAAAGGTGGAAATCTACACCAGCTGCGTTGGTGTGGAAAAGTCAATTTAATTGGTGGTTTAATAATATTACGCCCTATTTTATTACGCCAGGTTTTCTCCCTTGACAGTCCGGAATCATTTCAACTGTATTACAATCCCTCGCTGTCAAGCGGTCGATCTGCTAATATGGAAAGAATGGCTGAGCAAATATCAACATTATGTGCTACTTTGGGAGAGTATCCATCAGTTCGATACAGGTCGGAACAATTTACTTAGATTTTTGAATTCAGTGCACCGACTTTCATTGCAGTTGCCACTTTTTATTAATTAAATTTTTGGTTTATCAGAGGTGACTTCGAAAGAAATGTGGAATTGGCACAAATGGTTCAGCAAAAATTGGACGCGTACAAAGCTGACGAACCGACGATGGGTGAAGGGCCAGAAAAGGCCAGATCTCAATTAATAATACTTGACCGAGGATTTGACTGTGTTTCTCCTCTACTTCATGAGCTGACCTTTCAAGCCATGGCTTATGACCTTCTCAACATTGAGAATGATGTGTACAAGTATGAGGGGCAAGGTGGTGGTCAAGAGAAGGAAGTACTTTTGGATGACAAAGATGAACTCTGGGTTGACCTCAGACATCAACATATTGCTGTTGTCTCACAGTAAGCTTCACCTTACTCGATTTGAATTTTATTACGAGCCAAACTGATATTGTAATCTCGTATTTCAGAAATATTACCAAAAATTTGAAGAAGTTTATTGACTCTAAGCGTGTACCGAGTGACAAATCGTCAATGAAGGTTAGCCTAATTTTAATCTAAATTAGAAACGCGTAGATTATTTGTTTCTTGCCCATAATACATTTGGCTTATTTTTGCGACTCCCAGGATTTGGCTCAAATGATTAAGAAAATGCCACAGTATCAGAAGGAGTTGAGTAAATATGCGACTCACCTTAATTTGGCGGAAGACTGCATGAAAGCTTATAAGGCTCGAGTTGATAAGCTATGCAAAGTCGAACAGGTAAATTTATCGTTTCGAAAAGTTACTAATTAGTGCCGAATTAATTTCTAATCTTCGAATGGAATCTAGGATTTGGCAATGGGGACGAACGCTGAAGGTGAAAAAATTAAAGACCACATGAAAAATATAGTTCCAATTCTACTGGATAACAATTCAGCGGGGATCTCAAGTTATGAGAAACTTCGTATTATACTTCTCTATATTCTTTCTAAAAATGGAGTCTCTGAGGAAAATCTTAATAAATTGCTTCAGCACGCAAGTATTGAGTCCGAGATGAGATGCATCATCACTAATATGTCGAACTTAGGGGTAAACGTCATTGTCGATGGGGTAATTTTTAATATCTAGCTTTCCTGACTAAAACTCAGCAGAATTTTAGTAATAATTATTTTCTTTACAGAGCAATAAGAAGAAAGTTTATCAAATTCCCAGGAAGGAAAGAGTAAATGATCAGACTTACCAATTATCGAGATGGACTCCAGTTATTAAAGACATTATGGAAGATGCAGTTGAAGATAAATTAGATCAGAAACATTTCCCATTTTGGGCAGGCAGAGCTAACGCGTCAGGATACAGAGGGCCGGCAACAAGGTATTTTCATTGAGCAATCGAAGTAGAAAAGTAGAATTCGACTATACTACCATAGTACTGCCTGCCTAGGAGAGGTGTACGATCGTCGCAATGAAACAGTAGTACTTCCTACGTAAGACGAGAGTACTACAGTACTATTATCTGCCCAGGATGGGAATACTAGCGCAGTATTTTGTCACGATGGTACTGCCATGAAGTACTATGATAATACGCCCTAGACAGAATGTACTACTGTAGTACTGCCGTCCTGGATGGGAAGTACTACAGCGGTATCATTCTTCCAACAGTAGTATTTCCATCCTAGGCAGAAAGTACTACCGTAGCACTTAGTACCTAGGCGGGGAATACTGTCACCTGCTACTCCGGCCTTTTGTTTTTCTTCGACAATTTCAGTATTTTTTCGACAAAGAAATACTGAAACAAAATTTAACGGAAATGTTTTGTCTATTAATAGCACACGTCAATGGCATCATGCAACTGGTGAGAAAGGACAACCTAACATCAAGAATCTTCCACGATTGATAGTCTTTGTTGTCGGTGGTTGTACATTCTCTGAAATGAGAACGGCCTATGAAGTCACCAGCGTAAACAAAAACTGGGAAGTCATTGTTGGTGAGTTCTAGATTAAATTAATTATAAATATTCATATTTGTAATGTTGCTCACACTTAAACCTTCCCACTTTCAAGTTCTGGAATGGAGCGTGAAAGTGGAAAGGTTTAAATGTGAACAACATTAACATTACTAATTTATCGCAGGTTCGACTCACATATTGGTGCCGGACGGGTTCCTTTGCGACCTGAAGGATTTGAGTAGCAGTTAAACGAAAAGGAACCGCATTCAATACTGCCACGATTTTATAATTCGTGGAGTATTTAGTACGTTTAGGCCTGCTTGATTGATTCAACGATTATTCCGCTTTACCTCTATTGCAATTGCATTAGGAATTAGTGCCTAGCTAGAATTAAATTGGTCTATCCAAGCTTGCAAGTCGGGAGCCTCCCGATATAGTGGCGTCACCTTACTGAACAACGTGCCATATCTGCCGCTTCTTCATCGCTAGAGGAGAAGGTCAATAGCGGCCTCTGTACGCCGGCCTTGTCCAGTATATAGATAATTAAGATAGAGAATTACTTTAATACTTTATAATTATAATTACCCTATACTTTTTAGAATCTTAAACTTATTCTTAGAAGCTATTGATCACATGAATCTTGGACGCGGTGAGCCGTGCATGCATTTAAGATTTTTAAATGTAACGAATTAGAAATGTAGTTTACTTTCAGGACTAATTCTTGTTGAACTCTCCATAAAATTCTCTATAAGATATGTACATGATTATATTCACTATCTATAAGTATTGGTGTTCGTCAAAATTTGTTTTGCGTAGATGAATTCCGGAATATTAACACTCAGATTTGCAGCAGTGGAATCGCGAATTGGCGTACCACCCAAGGCCATAAAAATAAGTACGTTATATCTGAGTACACAAATTCCAACATTCTGATGGAATGATTTGTTCACTATGTCGAAGTTACGCTAAATTGGAATTCTACAGTATTATCAAAATCATAGCAATACTCGCTGTAAAATACGAATACATAATAAAATAACCACTTACAGATATCGTATGGTTGATGGCTTGTTCTTATTTACTTTCTGTCATTAAACAATAACCTTATTTATAACACAACCGAGTATTGATTCATGAATGTGTGATATCTTGACTTACTGAGTGCTATTGATAGCAAATAAATGTTCTGAGCATTCAAGAACAGTAGAAAAAAAAGGGTCTGAGGATTGGAAGTCGAAATTACGTTTGGTTATGCCAAAAATATTCAAATAACTTTTAAATTTGACGTTCTCAGTCAACGAACAATGAAAAATTGACAACTGAGTAAAATTGACACTGACAAATCAGTCAGATATTTTAAAGTCATTACGACTGGCACGCGACCATGGCCCTGGGGAGGATTCAGATATTCTCAGCATGAAGCCTACGTACTCTACTGTAAAGAGAATAGAACCACAAACTAACTTTTGACTCAAGTTTCTTTTTGTCATTTGACGAAAAGTCAAAAATTTTGTATGCAGACGAAGTTTGATTGATTCCACGGAGTGACACTTCCTTCGTACACCAGATGAAACCAAGTGAGTCATTTTCATTATGTTATCTCTCGGAGAAAACCCCAGTTCTATTCTTCTCGACATTTCACTGGGTTTTTCGACTCTCAAAAATCACAGCATGAGCCCATCACTTTCATTCATGATTCAAACAAATCACTTCATGGGAAAATGAAGATTTATAGTCATGAACTTGACTTTAACAGGGTGTCCCAGTCGTATTTGAAAGAACGTGTTCGTAAAATTAAGGAAGTCTCTGCTGAATTCACTATATGGAGGATTCGTTTCCTTCCGACTAGAGTTCACAATGATTAGGATTCCATAATGTAATTGTCCTCTACTACTAGGGGTACCTTCTCTAGACTAATATCAATTGATATGCATATGTCAGCGAAATCGGTAATATTTTTTTAAATCGTTAAAAACCAAAATATTTTATTATATAATAAAATATCTATAATTGAAGCGACGAAGACTTCGAAGGGCTAAAACGACATCGGCTGGAACTTGACTAAACCTGCTGCAAAATTTCTCACGGAAAATCAGATTTCAGGACGCCATCCGCGTATTAAATAAATAGACTCTTCACACTTTATTGGACTTGGATATCCCAAATCGAGTACAAGATACAAAAATCCAAAAATCGGTTTTTGAGGAATAACGGAATCCGATTGCTTTTGGTCTGGTAAACGTAAAGAAGCTTATTTTGGATTTCAAATAAAAATGTATGATGAGGAGTGAAGAAAGTGATATGATCTGTCCGATTTTAAGTCATGATACACTATTTCGTACATTGCGGGGGTGATTGATGATATGAGACTTCTCAGATGGTTTGTCATGAAAAAACGGATTGACGGATTACTTCACACTAGACTGACTTACAATCAGAATGAATTGAACATTGAACAAGGATCACCCGCCCATCTCTGCTCTGGATCATAACATCCCCTGTTTTGTAGTTTATGAAACAGAAATACCAAATACCTAAGATCTTTCGGGTTTATAGTCTGGGTTTGGACGTTAATATATAAAAAAGCTCATCCTTGAGAGACGGCGACACGGTTGTCAAAAAGCGCGGGCTCGTGTTCATTCATCTTGTCAAAATTGATTCTGGGTTGTCCGTGTGATTCTTTAGATTTTCTATATAAAAAACCGTTTGTAACGTGGAACACGGAACTTTCCCTGGCAGGGGAAAGTCGAGTTCGGAGGAAATATTTCATTAATAAACCCACTCCAGTAAGGGATCTTAGGTTAGACTCCAAATTAAATTTTTCCGCTTCATGGGTGACCCTTAATGGGAACGAGGTTTCAACTTTGGCTTAGTTCATTCATTTTCTCTTACTTCATTTTCGATTTTTTTTCTGCTTTGACTTTCCTTTCGGCGATAATTTTTTTTGAAATATTTTATTAAAGGTCTCGCAGCTTTGCCGTACATTAAAAACTGAAAGATTGAAGTGAAAAGTAAAGTGACAACTTCTCGGGAAGAAAAAAGATGGATGGAACGTCTACTTTCATCACTTTCTATTCTGGAGAAAGTAAACAGACGCTATATCGTAAACAAATTCTAATTGTCCTGCGCTCCAGCGCTTTCTTACAAAAATCAGTGACTCTATTGGGAATAGTAAATGTTTAAATATTAACCAGATTTGATCTACTGAGATTGCAGAACTCAACTGCATACACCGTAGTTTTTCAAATTTACAAAATACGAGGTTCTGACAGAATCAGGAATTCTCGAGGGATTCCTCTTAGCTCCGGGCAGACAAAACTATCCAGATGGACCCGCGTATTCTGTGTCCATGATAAGCCCTACTTATGGATATTGGATTCTATTTTCATGACAAACACAGAGACAGACACAACAGTCCTCACTTTGATTTCATAATAATGCCCCCTTGATATTTCATCAGTGAGAGTTTTATAGTAGAACATAAAATTTCCCCACTACGATGATGTAGACGAGGGCTATCAAACTTTTTCCACCGTTGATGTCCACGCCCGGCGACGATCAACTTTTTTTTTACTAGACGACGATCACATGATCCAAGACACATAAATACTTTCGGAGTTGTGAGTGACATCCCACAGACGTACATGTACAAGATCTATCTGGGGTGAGGTACGGTACAAGTGCATAAAAAGGCAGCAGGGTGACCAAATCCGAATTCAATTTCAATCATAGCTTTTCTTATTCAGTCGGGTTTTATTTAGAGTGCAAGGAAAGGAAAAGAAAGCAGGAGCGGGATATAAAACTCAATTTGAAGACACAGGGTGTTCCGCGATAAAAAAAAAGAAAGAAATAGAAAATTCGCGAGTGCAAGCTCATTTTACTACCCGCTTTTATTTCTGGAGCATTAGTTCTTTTCAATTATGTTATTTCAGAAATGAAATTGAAAAAATGTCATCATCGGGACCAAGGTAACTTGACAACGCTTTCTTACTAGGTAACCTCAGAAGACAAGCAAAATCAGGTTTTATATTTCAAAACCTCTATCTCTTCCGTGTCACCGGTAATGACGTCACAGACTCAAGGCTCAATGGAAATAATTGACCTCTGGAAATATTTGGATGATTTCGTGAACACCTTGCCAGCTTTCATTGCTCATTCCTAGCATTTTTACAATCACACTTGCATTACATATACACAATGTTAGAATATATTTCCTTGGAAAGTTCTAGTATAGTTTTTTGTAGTTTCCTTTCCTCTTTCCCCCCCTCTTGGTCTCATTCATTTATTGTGTTTCTAACACTGGGCAAAGTGAATGACACGTGTTTTCTAAGATAAAGACTGACATTCCATTGATTTCCCTCTCCTTGTAACTCTTGTCCACATAAATTTTCCACTTTTATTTGACTTTGGCTGACCCCAGCTGTTACCACTTCTCACTTCCAACTATTTCTATTTCTCAGTTCACGTTCAATTTATTTCGCCTTTTCCGCATTGCATTGCTTTGTGTTAAGTCGACAAAGGAACCACTTCTCGTGTTACGTGACGGCGGTAAGGCTCGGCTTGGTTGGTGCCGGGGTTTCATCCACGAGGTCTCGGGTTCAATTACTGGTCTGCCATTTCCAAATTCCTCCAACGACTGGGTGATTGCACGGTACTTGGCACGGGCCTCTAGAGTAACTTCTTTAGAGTAGTCTCACCTCGTAGATATCAAAAGCCTACGAGCCAAAAAATCATAAAGATGATAAAGCGCGAATTTCAACGGAAAATGATGAAATGACTATAACATCAGAAAATCTGCGAGCAAAATCATCATATTCGTGGCGCTAACACTCGAAATTACTAATCCCGAACTTTACTGCACAGGAATCTGAATTTCACGGGAAAATTGGTTTCCTTGTAAGCCAAACACGAAGCATGGTCCACCCGGGTACCAATTTTCTCTTGATTTAGACTTTGGACTATGAACATTTCTGGACTACTCACCTAATCATTGCATTGGATTGCATTGCCTTTCCTGGAAGAAATCCTGGAGAAAGTATCACCAAGATATGCTGTCCTATTCTCAATTTAGGCATTTTGGGCTTTTGTTTCCATTTACGCCTCGGCCGAAAAAGAAAGACGGGAAGCGTGGAGACTCCATTTGTCCTAAGTACGGACGTCGACACAAAGACAAGAGAGATCGTAAAACGGTGGAGAAGGAAACTCTGGAGAAGTGAATAAAGAAATGGCAGTGATTTTGGAGAAACAGAAACCAAAAGAAGTACCGATATGCTACCCGGGTTTTATGTCCGGCTCTTTTCTCACACAAAATGCCACTCATTTCAGATTTCTTCCCGATTTTTTCTTCCTTCCTTTCTTTCTGTCTTCCTTCCTTCCTCTGATTACATATGTATAGGGTGGTCCTCAGGTAAGGTTGGTATTCTGAGGGTTCACCTGACTATTCACACGAAGTTTGTCAAAACGATTATCCTCCTTTTTCGATAAGACATTTTTTACGGTCAGCTTGTCTACAACAGTTAACCCTGAAGAGAGTTCGAATGAATAAAATAGTTATTATCTATCTAATCTATTTATGTGTCAGTTGCGCTAAGCCATTGTCAAACGTCATCGCTTACTTTATATAGAGTGAAGGATATAGAAGTGTACCCCTAGTAGTAGTGGAAAATTCGCTTTAAGATGACCTTACATTGTCTGTTCGGGTGATGGAACCAATTTCATGACGAAATTCTTGGGCTATACATACCAAAACTGCATGGATTACGGTCTTTGTGGCTATAACCAGACGCATTTTCATAAAAAGAATACTTTTTTTTGCAAAAACTGGGCAAAAATGAACCAGGGTTCGAACCACCCTGGACACGAGGACATTTAGATTGCTTAGTTTTACGTCTACCTTCATGCTTGCACTTGCAAAAAGCTTTTTCACTCAAGCCAAGCGGCAGCGATGCGGATGCCTTGGATTTTTATTGGTTTCTTCACCGCGTGCGTCTTTAGAAAAAAAGAAGCGATTCCGATTGCGATTCCGCCGGTGCTGTGTTGAAATAGAAAACATGATTTAATTCATTGACATTTAGAGAGAAGGGGGTTCGGTCGGTTCTGTTCGTTCAAGTTAAAATTATTTCTGTGGGAAGTCTTTTACGAGCCTCCATTTAAAAGTCGTAAAACTGGTGTTCTCATCAAGGGTAAGTTATTTATGCAGGGAAAAGAAAAAAAATACCCGGGTGAATGGAATGTAAAATACCCGGGTTGATGATGATTTTCAGAGGAGGTTCGGTGGATGGGCATGTGACTGGTTTCCTTCTTGATAAGGTACACGATTTCCGGTGTTGGGTGAACAAGAGATTTGCGTCTGAAAATTCGATGCGATGCGTGGAATGAGTTAATTTGAGTACTTGTAAATGCCCGGATATAAGACTCATTGGAGACTACCCGCACTCCACCCGGGTATTAACGTTCTTCCACCGTTGTCATCTTATCATGCAAATGAGTTTTGTGGGCTAGACAAATGAAAATGAAACCCGAGGACTCTGATGACACCAAGTTACTTGAGTGCATCACGGGGGATACTTCTCAGATGTAAAGTTAGGAAATTTTAAGAATTACTATAAAATTTCTATAGGCTCTGATCTTTTATCCTTGGAAACGTGATATTTTTGGCGCAACTTTTGAACCGATCTTCCATGCTGATTCACATTTAAATGGGACATTTTGTGTTTTTCCACTAAAAATTCTTTTAAAAAATGTTTTGCGAAAAAGTCCAGCTTTGCTAAGAGCGTTATTATCACTAAAAGCATTGGAGCAAAAATTGTGCGGACAGGAGGCTTCGAACCCTTGCCAGTCACGTGTGTCGATTTGCGCAATGAGAAAAGATCAGTGTGCATACGCTTTTCAAAGTAGACGATAAAAACGGGACTCAAATGTCTAACTAAGCAGCTGGTACTGTGCTAATTAGTACAATAATAGCGTATTGTGTGAATCTCCGTCTGTAATGCTTTCATGGTTCGTCTACGAGCTCTCGCGTTTGCTAGTAAGTTAATACAAAGGACAGTTCCAAAATTTCTGGCGAGGAACTGAAATTTTATCTGGAAACGATATCGATATTAATATTTCTGATAACTGAGTCGGGTCAATTATGGTATATAGCCAATTATAAATCCGAGGTTACCATTGCTGCTTCGCTATATACCGGGCTCGACCCAGAATTCTCCAAAGGAAAACGGATTCACTGACGAAGAATTTAAATTTTCAATAATCTGCCACCGAGCGTTCCTTGTCAGTAATATGGTGGAGTTGAAGATCCAGACGGGTAATATAGGAAAATGAATGACAAGTCGTTAGAGCAAATGCCTAATCCCTGGGCTGGGCTGAACTAGAACTGCCATGTCAAGGGAAGGGTAGGCACGGGGCTTATCGGTGATAGTGTGATCATTCAGAAACACAATTGATTGATCCTCAAGGGGTGTCTCACTTACAACTGACTAGGAAATTCAATCCACTCACCGAAGGATTTTTACATTAGGGATTCAATATCTTTGAATGTCAATTTGATTAGCGGGGTGATCAGTAGTTCAGAGTATTTATCATAATTAAGTATCCTTGTCGTACAACGTCACAGTCAGAGTTTTCTGGTGGATATCGTAGCAGATACCACTATACCACCCTCTATCCTATTTATAACTTTTTAAATGTCACCCATACCTTCTGATGGCAATTATGTTATTAAAGATGATTAATCAAGTAAGACCCCTTGCGATTATGATTCTGACGCCGAATGTGAATATTCTCGTTATCTGGGATAATTACCCAGATAATTGTGTCCAGAGAGCAGGCATTTTTAAATGTCATGGCAACCGAACATGAATCTAGTTCGATATAATACAGGGTATTCCCGAAAAAGATTTCATCAATAATTGTTTGTTCGCCTTTCGGCTTGGATACAATAACTTATGTTACAGTCACGATCGATAGAATTTATATTTTCGATATTTTCATTTTTGCCGATAGAAATAAGTTAAAGAGAAGAAATTGCTAAAGCAAAATCAAGATGATTTTCAATTTTCGATGCAATCAGCGTTTGACTTCTTTACGTTTCCATTTTATCAATGAGTATGATAAGACTGACCGTAACATGAATTCTTGTATCCATCCGAAAACACGACCAAACAATTGAACTCTTTTTCGGGAACGCGATGTATAAGCCATAACTGCCACCACATTATCATTACACGGAAAACCTATTTTTCGTTTCCACCAGATATAAAAATTAGTTCCATCATTCAAAAATATTGAGATTGACTATAAAACGGCGTAAACGGGGGCATCAATTTATGAAAATGACCTGGAATCAACGCCGTCTGTCTGAGAATGATGTGAGCTTAGAAAAACAATCACCACGGCATTTGTTGTCTTGATGGGATGGGATGGGATGTTTTAAAAAGGAAGAATATACACAAAAGGATTCTGAGAATAAATTGTGTCTATTAAGGGTCCATGTATATACATATGACACTACCATATAAAAAGACTGAGGGTAATGTGACATGTCAGTCACGTACAATACAACAATGTAATCCGCAAATATGGCAATATTCTCTTTTTTGGGGATGAAAAGTTAGAAAATGGAAAATAAAGCATTATTTCACTTTCACTTTTTTTAGATGTTCAGAGTAAGTATCCTGAGGCGGGTGATGAGAAAAGTTGAGGATGACATGAGAAACCGAAAACCATCTGGACTGGACAGGAGTCAGTTTAGAGAGATTGAATGGAATTGGAGGATGGACCAAAAGATGGAATTGACTGGAGGTAAAATGCAGGGAATTGGAATATTGTATGAGATTCCTGGAGCGGAAGGAATACATTTTCGGGTAACCGACCACAGATTCTCTGATTGGGTTTTCATCGATTTTCGAATCAAACGTAGGAGTCACTAACATCATAGTTTGTATAAACTGGAATTTCTAATATTTAAGTGGTGATTACATATGGCAGCAATTCTCTGCAATTCTTCTACTACCCTTCTGCAATTAGTACCGAGATTTGCATGAACAATCATGTGCAGATGCCTACAACAATTTCTACAATAAAATTTGTACATTGTTAACTCATGAAAATTGTGAATTGTCTGCCGAAATTAGTGCGGGATAATTTCCAGAAGATTTAAATTAATTTGCTATCATGAGGGTTTGATCCCTCCAGAAGACAATTTATGCTGGTTGTTTTGAAGAAATTTATCCCGAATGGAGTCATTATGGAGAAAGCAAACCAAGCTATTAATCGGTGAAAGAAGACTAATGGACAAAGCAACCACATGCATAGCTGGAAGGATCGAACCATTATCATAGCTGGCCCAGGGAAATGTTGGCTATAATACACGAGATTGAATCAAATTTTGTAGCGTCCATTGTGAAATTATTTGAAAAGTGAAAACTAACACTTTGGAGAAAGCCGAAAGTGTAAGTCTCCAACCGTAGATGATATTGGACGAATGGAATTACCAATTCTCATGCACTGTTGCCCGTAACAAAATATTCTGCATGATTCTCTTTGTAATTCTAGCGTCCAGTCCAGTCCAGCATTTTGACTCAATTTGTGTCTATTGTATTGTATTTTGTATATATTACCATACAGCAGTGTAATATTATCCACAGTGTGAAGTAAACTCAATTTGGCTCGATGGACACAGACATACCGAGTTGGCTTTGAGTTCTATTGTGACACTTTGGACTCAATTGAATTGAATGACCAAAAGAGTGAATTTGTATGAGGATATTATGGACGGACGGACCAGATGACAATGACACCCCTACTTCACAATAATAACTCCCTCAACACTCACTTACCTATTCAATTCACTCAAAATACGTACAAAATAGAAATCCAATGGGTAAAGTGAAGTGGAGCAGAATGGGGAAGTATACGAGTACGTAACATAATAATAACTGTACAATCCAAAGCAATGGCCAATGGACTATCATCATGTCATGTAATGTCTGTATTCAAAATAAATTTGTCGGAGGTTATTTCATCTCAATAGAACTTTCCTTTCAAAAGAAGGATAAAATAGCACTTGTATGACATTTCTTCAATCCTTCGTTTGGGGTGGAAGTGCATTTGACCGTGCTTTCCGGAAATTGGAATAATTTGGAGTGGTGCTCAAGGCCGAGTTTTCAATGATACGTAGAGAAGGGTTCGTCCGTCACAAACTTACGCGTAAAAATGTATAAATACAGTAAAGAGCGTATCCGAATAGGAACTGAACACCTGTCTAAAAAAGTGAACGAATTCAACCTACGAACGTCCGCAACCTTATAACTTCTGTCACGATGGTCGGATTGAGCAAATTCTTGCAAATTTGGATTCTTCATATAATTCTAAAGCACAATCAACCGACAGAACTCCGAAATTTTGAACTTTACAACAGACAGTTTTATTCGGAACAATCCTGGGGTCATACACATGAATGGCAAGGCCTTCTTAACATTATTTCGAGAGGTGTTCCGATCCTATTCCTAGCCTCTGCATGTAAATGACAGGATATAAATTTCAAATCAAATATCGCGCTCTCAACCATTTTTTAAAAAAGTTATGAGTTTTTTAAACTAATATACTCTTAAAAACACATTTTAGGTTACGTATTCATTGACAATCCTGAACAATGTACCGCTTTCTTCAACGTAGTGCTGAAACTATCTCTTGGGACTTCCTTCAGTCGTCAAGCCTCGTCAAATGCAGCACTTACCTCAAAACATCTCGAATTACCAGATTTTAAAGTGAATTTCCTTCCGCATTATATTTCATACCGGGTACTATTCATATTTTCATCCATCATAGTGCTCCATTTATTAACTTTCGGTAATATCTGCAACAGCATAGCCAAGATACTTTCTCTGATTAGTCGGAGTAACTAATGTAATGAGTAGATCCACTCCGTTCATTCTTCCCTTGCTCTTTGACTCCTTCTCTGGGATCTTTCTATTTATAATATAATTCCGTATCCCACTAGACTCGTGTCGACTTAATAAATCGTGGCGTCGGAGAGTGAAGTTATCTGGAGTTTGGGACATTCTCCTAAAGTATTTGAAATTGGAGACTTTACAGAGACGAAGACTTAATGAGTGTTGACACGTAAATATCTGAGTGTCATTGTGGTGTGTCAGCCCAAATTCATCAAAACCTCCCCCAACGCGCCTCATTTCTAATCGCATTATCTGCCTCCTAGCTTACTTCTTATGCAAATGAGGGTTCGAAGTCAGAGATGAACAGGACAAAATCCATCTCAATTTTACTCCGTGATTCTTATCTCCAATATACTTACACTATGCCCCGTACGACCTTTGTTCAATTCCATTTTTGGGAAATCACAAGCAAAACCAACAGTAGTGGTGAGTCTTTCGGGGATTACTTCACTAATTAACAAAATATTAACACACAGATTAATTAACATTTTCAGGATCGACCTGGTGGCCATGATGCGAAGGAAATACCGGTAAATCTCCATGCAGATTTATTAAGATTCCCGTCAATTTTTAAGGTATGAGGACCATAGATGTACCGAAAATGCGTACGCAGTGTTGTTCGTGATGCCTTATTCCTCAGAGTTAACGTAATGCATGGTTCATTGAAGCAAGAAATTAATTATGTAACAACTTTACATTTCTATTTTTAAGGACTAAACCATCCCTAGCATGGAATTTCTGGGACAACTCTTCCCATCTGAAGAAAGTAAAAGTACCTCCGTATTCTAAGAAAAAAAGAAAGTTGTAGAAAGTAAGGGAAAGTCAGGGAAGGACCGGCGGACGGAGTGATTTGAGGCTGAATACCCACTTGAGCCTCGTTTTTCACAATGCCCTGGCCGTAATTGTAGTGCCCAACCTTTGATGCCGTTCTTTTTTCGAACAGTAAGCTCGTTCGTCTCAAACCCGTGCCTTTTTTCATTCATTTTTACCCCTATTCTTTTTTTTTCGTCTGAAAATGGAATCGAGAACTGAGACCCGAGACGACAAAGTCGAAAAAAACGAAAGTGGGCGAAAGAGTGTTCTGATCCTTAGATTGCGACAGCGAGTAACTGAAGGGTGGTTCGTAGAATATTACCACATCCACCTCAAAACTATATCATTCGATGTAATGCTAAATATATTGCCTCTGCAAGGTAGTGCCTGATCACTCAAGCTCCACACTAGATTGTTGTATAATAATCAAATATTAATATCTGGAATGAACAAAAATCCATTAGGTCAGCCAAACCTATACATAAATGAAAGCAATTATATATTTATAAAAGAATAAATACTCATTTCTTTCGAACCACCCTGCGTAGCTCAAAAATGAACCTCTCATTATTACAGAGGACTTACACTTGTGTCGATATCCTGGTTGCTTTTTGAAGTATGCCGTACTAGGAAAATCATGATCAGAAGCAGAACGATGATAAAGATGACCACTCAATTCAGCCACTGCCACCGAAGTTATGCCGGACTACCCGGGTATTTTATTACCGCCACGGATGCCACTGACGACAACGAAGAAATAAATGAACTCAAGAATAGAAGACTCCTCGGATTATATGATACAAAGATGAGCTGATTCTCTTTCATCTGGCTAACAATCTCACTGACAAGGGCATACAAAAAACTCGGGTTTTTACCCCCAAATCCGTACAATGCAAGAGGGGACGAGAGTGGTTAGTTCTTTCAGGCTTGTCATACCGGATTGAGTAGATCAATTTCATTTTTTTTACTTAGTTTACCGAATGTATCACAAACCGTGACGTTTGGTATCACTGTAATCGTTAGAGCAAACGGTCGGATGTTTTCTTTTATATTTTCAGTGTACGAAATTTGAGATATGACCAATTGTGTTTTACTTGATATTCTTAATAATTTATTTTTAGGTTATTTGTTATTTAGCAGAAGTCTTAAGTTTACAGCATAGAGTTACAAATCTTTGGAGTCTATTATTACTCGTTCTATTTGAAAACAGTTCTATTAAGAAAATAATTTTTAAAATTTAATATTCGAGGTTGCGACACAAATTTTTTTATTTCAAATTTACATAACAAAGCTTAAAATTACACAGCCACCCAAATTAACTAAAAGAATGCTGCCCTGCTGGGGATTGTTGTTCAATGGAACTTAATTGCTTTCTTCTTTTAATCCTTAATGAAAAAATAAATTCATAGAGACAAGCCAGGGAGCTACTGACATGAGTTAATAAGAATTTCCAGAGGCTATATTCTTGTTCATGTAGCCACGGAGTCCTTTAGTCAGTCGTCTGAGCAATTAAGCCGCTTAGTTTTCTAAGAACACTCTTCTGGAGAATTTTTCCATAATAAAAAGCAGAGAGAGACGTAATTTCCAACCTGGAGGATATTGGAAGCTAATGGTAGATGACAATTGGGATGATGAAAGAAGCGGATGAAAAAGTGGAGTGAATTATTTAGTATCTCATCTCATCCTAGGGCAAATGAGTCAAAGGAAATCTGGGGACCACGGCATGGAAAAAATAAACTAGTAGAAATAGAAGCTAAAGCAATCAAACCGAAGCGGGTGCTGAAGACATACCCGGGTATAAACCCCTCTTAGGGAAATAAAAGCAGCCAGGGAATTAGATTAAAAAGAAATCTTTTAGACAAGCTCTGAAGGTAACCATTTCCGCTCTGCACAAGCAGTGGCAGTGGCTTTCTAATTGAACTATGGACTTTCCTTCTAGCCTAAATAGATTTTTTAGAAAGTCGGTTCACCTGAATACTAATTATTTAAGTGATTGGATCAATTGGTATTCTGTGGGATTTGAGAGATCAGTACTTTCCACAATTGATGTGCGTGGGGTAATACGGTAGGATAGTAGGATTATTATGCACTCTCATGCTTGCACAAAATGAATATTCCAGAGAACTGCCACCTATTATGCAATTTCGCGTGTTGAAATGTACCCCCAGAAGTAGGAAGACACTAAAGGCTCCGTTTGAGACTATGGGTTACATATTTGAGAACTGAAATATAATGTTGTCCGATTATTAAGAACAATTGTTTTTAGGATTGTATTTAATGATACCCCAGATATAATGAATTCGGTCGCCAATTAATATTGAATATTGTGAATGGGGGTAAAATATAATTCAGGTAAAAATCAATTCTTTTTGGGGACTGATGAATACGCATCGGTGCGAAAGTAAAGAGGGTGCCACATTCAATATTAATTGGGGGCCAAATTCAATATATCAGGGGTACGATAGTAATGTCTCGTTTTTTTCAGTTCACTATCCACATAAATATTCTTAACGTAATGTACATCTTACATTTCGCTGAACACATTATCTTTTGAGCTGTGTCGCTGATTTCAATGGTTTCGTCGAATTCCATCCATAATGAAATGCTTCAGGTTGTTATGGCGGGAGTTTCGGTGTAAACAAAAAGAACCGGTTGGATATTACCAACAAATAAGATATTATATTTTTGAAAATTCATAAAACTTCGATTCGATCTTTACAAAATATTGAATACGATTTTTAAATACGAGTGATAATACTATTATTTTCACTGTGTTAAAATATCTACACATAAATATGGGGACATTATTATCGAAGTGAGTGAATTATTTCGATTTAAATTCAAATTAATTCAATCAAATGTTTTTATTTTTCCATACATTGCATTTTATAAACAGGTTGACTTTAGGTTGCTCTAACCCAAAAGAACGTAAAGTGGATGAAGCTGACGGCGACAGTACCAGCACAAATTTTGTAATGATACCGGTGAGAAATGTTTCGAACACGAATTCAAAATTATTCTAGATATTGGATATTTTAAAAATTAAAAATTATTTATTTAGAATTATCATTTTTTTAAAAATTAAACGCAGGATTTGCCCTTGTACGAAATTTAAAAAAAAATGGATTGGGAAAACCTCAAGAATTGCCGATTGGTGTGTTACCGTTGGGATAAACTACTTCGAGAAACAAGATTTGCTCCAAAAAACATTTGTTATGAGTACAAACTGTTCGAACAATTGATTCTAGTATGTGCCCTCCAAACTGTCCAAACCTTATGTAAACCAATCAGGACTAAGAAAACGAATTTGGAATTCCTCACAATGAGGTTGAGTTCACCATTAAACATTTCCTTACCACCCTGGATCTCTACACTGACGAGAAAATTGTCGACTTTGAAGTCTGAATTAAGATTTGTGACTCGGTTGGAGTTGGAACTAAACATTGGTCGAATCGACCAAACGTGCTGTTCATGAAATATTTATGACCTGGTTGGAGTGATATACGAATTCTACAATATTACGGAGCTTGTCGTTACGGAAGTAGCAGGACTAGGTCGAATATTCGGATCTGGACGGACTGATCCTGACCTCTCTCGTCTACGCTGCGGGGACGGCCAAATAAAACTTAAAAAATTGAAGACATTTGTTTATAATAGGATTGAGCCGTGCAACGTCTTCAAATATTTACTTCCTGTCATTTCCGTTTGTGACAATCTGGTTAATTTTGAAATGCGAATCAAGTACAAAGAAAGCTGGGCGAATCTCCAGGATCGAGTTGACCTCTACAGAATGATTGGAAACATTTTGAGAAGCAACGCATCTACATTGAAAAATTTCTGCATTGGTACCACAAAATATACTGACGAATTTATGGGATTTTGGAATGTTCATCAATTGCTGTCACTTGAAACCAATACTTTCGGACAATGGGAGGAGATGTGGATGGAAGAACAAAATCAATGCACGATTAATTTGATTCTGATTGGTACCGATAATTGGAAAGCTATTGGTCTGAATAACCTTGAACATCTCACGATCGAGTTTCCAGAAACGGTTCTTCCGACGCCAAAAATTGAATCGATTCTTAAACCATTTGTCGATAGTCTAGTCAGTTTAAAAACTCTGACTATTCAACCGATTGTTGCATTCAAAACTGAAGGCAGCTCTTGCGTCACGTATATGCCCTACTTGGCCAATATTATAAACAAACAAGAAAACTCAAAAATAGGAGAGACCTCTAATCCACAGGTGATGTCCGACATTGTCTATTTCTCAGACAATATTGATGTTGAGTTGCCATCATTGTGGAAGACTTGTCAACGATCAGCTTTTCATTTGGTATTCAAGACTAGTAAAGAAACAAATCGTATACGCAATATTTGTCACAAGAATGTTTCTTGGGAGAATATGACATTCACACGCTCCTTGATCGTTCCGCACCTTCGACTGTTGACTAAATTGGTCATTTACCAAAACAATCATTGCCCACCACGGTCAAGTTTATTAATGATGGACGCCGATTTACAGCTGATCATTCGAGAAGGACGGTCAATTCAAACGTTAATCCTGAAGTGTGATTTGTCGGCTGTAACGCCATTTGGATATACAGGAATTCCTGTATCAACCGTTAACGATTTGAAATCCATTCCAATTACAGATTTAGAAGCTAGAAGGGAGTCAAGGCGTGAACTCTCAATTTTGGACCTCGAAGGTCAGTCTTAGCTAATTTCGTACTTTATACTAAAATTCGAAATTAATATCGACTATGCAGTAATTAATATTTAACTCTTTCCCAGGTCTCACATTCCTGGTTTTGTCTCGTCTTAATGGACATACAATTGAATCTCCGTCTACTCCTGCTATGAGGGTAAATGACTTTGAAATGCTTAAAAAGTACTTTCTGGAAGCGAATCGTTTGAAACATTTTCTTCTCGGATATGAAAGATTAACCGCATGCTTCAAAACTTACCTAGACGGTTCACAGAAAGAGTACAGCAACACTTATTACAATGTATGATGATTTAAAATTATGATTTGAACATTTAATTTCTACGTTACATGCGGAGGTACATCGAAGAAATAATAGTGTACCTGTAATCCAAAGAATAAAAATGAGAAATATTTGAAATCAAAGACTGAAGGTTTTCCGTTCTGCACAAGCAGTGGCTTTCTAATTGAACTATGGACTCTTCTTCTGTTCTAAACTGATTTTTTTTAGAAAGCTGGTTTGCCTGAATACTGATTATTTAAGTGATCGGATCAATTGGTATTCTGTGGGATTTAGAGATCTGTACTTTCAACAGTACGCGTGGGTTAAAACGGTAGGATAGTATGATTTACCATAGTCTCTTTCTTGCACAAAATGAATACTCCAGAGAACTTCCATCTATTATTCAATTTCAAGCGGTAAAATTAAGTACCCCCAGAAGTAGGAAGACACTAGGCTCTGTTTCAGTCTATAGTTTAAGTATTTGAGAACTGAAATGTAATTTTGTCCAATTATTAAGAACAATTGTTTCTTTAAGTTTGTATTTAATGATACCCCAGATATACTGAACTTAATCCTCAATTAATATTGAATTTGGTGAATGGGGGTATAATTCAATTCTTTTTGGGGGCTAATGAATGAATAAGGGTAGCGGCGAAAGTAAGGAGGGGCCACATTCAATATTAATTGGGGACGAAATTCAATATATCTGGTCTACGAATAGTAATATCTCGTTTTTTAATCCAATGTCGACAGAATATTCTTAACGAATTGTATATCTTACATTTTGATGGACAATCAGTCCTGGTTGAATCCAAAGAGAGTAAACAAGGTGATTTCAGTTTTCAAGAGGTCTTGTTGGATATTGTTAAGGTATTTGTAATCTATTAAGTTTTAGATAATTTTTGGTATAAGTGATTGATATGCGTTATGTACTTTTTGGGATAAGCAATGTATTTTTGGGTTAAGAGTTAGCCCGTATTAGACGGTATTAGCCGGTATTAGCCGGTATTAGACGGTATTAGCCGGTATTAGCCGGTATTAGCCGGTATTAGACGGTATTAGTCTGTATATGTGGGCATTATTGGTATATGTTGAAGATAAGGTGTACGGGCCACATGTTTTGCTGTATATGTGTACAACGCGTCTGTGGGAGAGGGAGGCCTTAGTTTACGCCCCTTCTTCATCGTATCCCCAAGTAAAGTTGTTGTGATTGGAAGGGAGGGAGAACAGAGGCGTCACC
>JAQFYE010001325.1:0-23770 GCA_034694305.1 Protaphorura glebata | reverse complement strand
GCACGTTGCTTTATAAATACACGGGTTAAAAGTAATAGTTTAGTGAATACCCTCTTCTGGTCGTTTTTGAAAATGGGTATGCACTGATACCCTGTCTTGCAGCGGACGTGGTGTGGTACATTCTTCACTGTGGAGGTTTTTCTCCACTGGAGCTTTTCATGCGACATGCCAAACTTTGTTGACATACCAAATATGCCAAATATTGTTAGGTAATTTTTGTATGGAGGTCGGATCCTGGTGGGTCCAATTCATGCCGGACTCACTTCCAAATTTCTTGTACGGCTGATGATTCACAGGGTAGTCGGCTGCAAGAGTTTTGGTTTAATTACCTGTAGTGATTTGGGCTTTAAAGTAACTTCAGTTTAGACGAGTCACTGGGTTTATAGCTTGATAGCTATTCAGGCATATAATTATAAAATAATAGAGTTTGCAAATCCGCTAAAGGAGGGATTTGAACTGAAGAGGTTTAAATAACATACATTTAAACTTTATTTTTGATTTTTGACCTTCAGGAAGCTCCCATTCTCTACAAAAATACACCTGGCTCAAAATTATGGTCTTTCTTGTTATAAAAATTTTTAACTATGGACTTCTCTTAATTAACTGTATTTATTCACGGATATGGCGGTTCACTCATTCCTACCGGAGAAAACAAATGTTCGGTGTTAAGACCATGTACCAATGTTCCATGAGTTTTGTGTGACTTGAAAAATCTTACGATATGATAGATTTTTGCAAAGAAAGTTAAAGGAACGGCAACGAGACTAACTTTCTGCTTGAGTTCTTTTCCCTCTCTGTCATGTTTATGAAATTCATGTCGACATGAATTTTTCGTATGAATGTAAAAGACGGGAGAGTGAGTGAGTCTGTTGACTTTCTCCTGCTTTCTCCAAACTTGTCTGACTTTGCTTTGACTGACTTTTTCAACTCAAAATCCAGAGAGGAACCCAGGGAGAGGAAGTTCCCTTCTGTCGTCTGTACTGCCATCCTATGCTACGCATCGATTTCTGTTTCTACCTTGAGCCTTCTTCTGGGATGAATTGAGAGATTAGTACGAAATATCCCAGGCAATTCCCAACAGAGAAAATACCACCGAGGAAAGTAAAGCCAGATCAAAAGACATTCACGAAGGCAGACAGAAATAACTCCAGAACAAAAGTTGATGACTTTGTACGTAGGGGACAAGGGGAAGAACACAATATTTCAGTTGGAGACCTAACTTCTTCAAAAGTATGTCGACGGTACATGAGACGTGACATTTGACGTGACGTATAATCCTACTGTATAATCCTCTCATGAAATCTGATGTACTGACGTAGGCAAGGGAGTAATGAAATTAATATCAAAGTACAACCATTATGTATTTCGCATTCTTGGTAAGGTATGTTCGCGTATTATTCAAAATGAATTTGTTGCATTTCTTGTTAAAAAAAGTTTTACATGCGGGAGGAAATAATTCCGACCTTTTTAAAGCAACATCATCTCGAAATCTGTTTGTGGGGTCGAACGTTCACCACGATCAGACGGCTTCTCTTTCTATTCTATTCTAGAGCAGACTGACGCGTGAAATTAATATTAATCCCTACAGTACGAAGCAAGGAATTAAAGTAAAGATTTGAGCCATTATCTTTTCCCTAAGGGTAGGCAACGGTTTAATTAGTGCCAGGCCAAGCCGTCCAGATGAAGACATTAGTCAAATTTTGTGCTCAAAGAGCAAATGGAAAGAGAAAGACAATGGATCTGTCGGAACATAATATGATAGCTAATAATAAGTTCCTTTTGAACAAGACTAGGCCTAATTCCCTCATCTCCTATAAACTTCATCGTCCTACTCCTTTCATTATTGTATTATTCTAGTGAATTCTACTACTACGTGGTCCCTCGGGACATCATTTTCCTTGAAACCATACAAAGCATACAGAAAATGAGTTACAGCAGGACTTCTTGGCTCATCCATATGTAAATTTTCTTTAATTGTAAATCCGTTGACAGAAAGTCCGGGCAATAGTGTTGAGGCGGGTATTCCTAATAAGTAAAACAGTCAAAGCGACAATGAATGCCATAATTCCGGATTCTGGTTTTGTGGACCATGACTCAACTTTGTTATTCAAATATGCAAACTATGTCCCGGAATGAATAAATAATGGACAAGTAGAAATGTGTTGAACCTGCAGGGCTAGTTGTGCTAAATCTTTTAAAGTTAGGCCGAAATTGTAAATCACACCACCGTTTGGTTAAATTCAAAACTGGTCAAAACCGAAAATTTAGAGGCGTATTTTGCATTTTGATAAAAAGATGAATGATGTAAAAGGATGAACCGAGTGGTTAGCCGTCACATTTGTTGTCCGAGCTCACAAGGGAGATTTCCGGCTGGAATGGTTCTACTTACAGGGAACCCAGCTGATAATCGAAAGTATTAAACTTGTGAAAAGAATGGACCTGCTGATTTTCAAGATCACATTCCCGAGAAAATGATCCGTTAACTATTTTTCTTTTGCGTACGATTATGATTATCTTAGCTTTCTTTAACTGAGTCTCCGTAGGGTCACAAGAAAGTAGATGTCAAACCGAATGAACTTTGACGCCTCAAAAAGTCTCCCTTGTTAATCTTTCAACATACACGTACTTGATTGACACATTTCCGTGCGTTGGCACGTAGGAGTGTTTTGTTGTTCATCTCTGAACTTTACTTCAGACAGTCATCCAATCATGGTATAGTGAATCATGACATTTCCTGTGAGCTAATTTTGAAAAAGCGTGCATCCCGGTCCTAATTTCAAAGTCGATTCATATTATCTTAAATCTACACCATATGATCCGTTGGCGTTGCCTCTGGAAACTGAGGGTGTGCCCAGCCAAGTATGAAAAAGTACTTGACAGACCATTCAAGTTAAGTTAAGGTCTACTAAAGGCACTCAAGCATTTAATGTATGGCATAATTGTAATAAAATATAATGTAAGACGCGACGGTAATGTTGTAACACAAGTATATCTGCTTCGGAAATGTGGAACATTTTGTAAGCGGTGAAAGCAGCTTTTCCACTTGCTCGATCTCAGTCCAATCTGTGGTCGGATTTAGCCGTCAGCAGTTTGCAACATATATGATCTCGGTTGAATTGTTTCCGGCAAATAAAATGTTATTATACCTATTGTTAACGGCGAGTTTGGAATTGTGCAGCCATTACGTCATAATGTTTGCTTTCTAGATTATAATAAATCGTAGTTATTTCGTCCGGTATCATATTTTGTGTATGCATATTTCCAAAAATCTAAGTGCTTCGGCTTTCATACATTTCTAGGCAACCTTGACCTAAAATGACCTCAAGTCTTTTATTTTAAGGATTTCAACGGATGTATTTGTACGTGGTTAAGTCAACCATAATGAGGATCGAGGATAAGATAAAACTTTCGATCAAAGTAATACCTTTTCACTCTTCGCCACTTTTTCTACTTTATACGTTTGTTTGGCTTTCATCAAACTTTTCTCATTTTCCTTCAACAAAGTTGTTCATCCTCCTCCAACTTTCATGATAATGATAATGACTAACTACTTAGTCTTGACTACTCCAAGTCTTTTCATTTAATGGTCAAATGATGAGTCCAAATGAATCAATCCAGAGACCTGTGCAAACAGTTCATACCTCAGTCGGACTAATATCACCATGTATTCTACTTAACGGTCTCTATATAAGATTGATGATCATCATTGTTTTTATAGGATCCCAAATGTGTACGGTCCAACACTTGCAGACGGAGACACGCTTTGAAAATAAAGGGTGTCTACAAAAAGATGCACATTTGTTTGCTGGTAGTTTCCACAGGGTGTCAAACACATTTGACACCGCGTGCTCTGATGTACCCATTAAATAAAAGCATTATTTACACTTTTCTCATATGCGAAGAACGATTTCTCATTTCAAAGACTTGAGTAAAGAGTAGTGCTTTAATTTGAGACGGGTATTGAATAGGAAGCCAGAAGAGAAAGCACGCGCTTATTTACACGAGAAAAAGTGAAAGCCAAATGAAACCACTATGACGCACTCAGTCAGCTAAACGCACGTACTTTCTTTGGAATCAAAAGAATGAGAAAAAAAAGTTAAAGAGACAGAGAAAAAGTGCGGACTGCCGAGGTGGGAGTTGAAGTTGAAGACATTGAGTACGTGAGTATGTTGCAGTCGACATTTTTTTTTGAAAGAAAACCTGTAGTTCGTTTGAGTACGTAAGCATGTAGTGTCATTATTCCGCCGTACCTTATCACTCCACGGGTTAACATAACTCGACATGGTACCCTTCGAATCAAATCAACAATCGAATGTACAGAAACCGTCCTATAAGCAGAAGAGGCACAATAAATATGTCATAGAGGCCAACAGGTTATGAATATTTTTAAAACGGTTATGACGTATTTTAAATGTTAAAGATAAATTTAGAGTGACTGTTACAGTTAATTAATCTCTTTCAGTTCATATTTGCGCTCCGTCAGCTCCACAAATTCTTGAATATTCCATTACGTAGTATGACGAAGGGCACTTCGCTTCCCTTATAACTTGGTGGTAGGAGATAATTGAAATCCGGTTGAGGCAAATTTCTATTTAAGGCCAACCAATACACAGCGGTATATAAATAAAGTCGCTACGACTACAGTATTCCATTGCGTAGTCTGACGATGGATACTTTGCTTCCCTTAAGGTACTTGGTGGTCAGAGATAATTTATATCCGGTTCGTAATAATATCAATAATCACTGTCAATTTTTATGATTTACAAAATTTGGTCCGATAGATTATTTTAGAATTTTCATCACAAACAGACGAAGTTCTGGATTTTAAGCCGCGATTCGCATCATATGACTGCAACCAAATGAAGAATTCGTAGGATTAATTTTTAGAATATTTATTTAGGTTGTCCAATCGACAAAATTGGTTTTAAAAGTATGAACTAGTACTATTTGACATAACATATACCATAATCAAAAAATTAACCAGAATGGTCCAGCTCGGTCCGAACTTTTTCTCGCTCTTCCTAATCGCTCTTCTTTTTACCTATCTTCTTTCGCTATTCTCTCTCGCTCTCTATCTTGCCACGCTCTTCTCTCTCTCGTCGCTTTTCTCTCTTTGTATTCTTTCTCTAATCTCTCTCTCTCCTCTCTCGATCTCTCACAGTGCGATCTACATGTTACATAGAGCATATGCGGTTTACTTATAACGTATAATAAGTACTCCGGAAACAAATAGTTATTTCCTTGCTATATGGTAGACGCTAAAGAGTGGTTGAAGAGATTTTACTAATATTCTCGGAACCTTAATAACTCCGCCTTAGTGCACGACAATCATTTGTTTCGAATTAGTTCCTGTTTAGAAAGCAGGCAAGCAGGGTTTGGTCCGGTTTGATCGTCTATTTTACTAAATATTTATACGAAACGGATCGATGGTGTTGAGTATAATGAATATGACATTAACATAGTACTTTTAACTTCAAATCGACGTTCTAGGAATGAGCATATATTACATGTTAGTCTGTGTAGAATTTCCAATAGAAGCTTGGAAATCTTATATACATAATATGCATTCGACAAAATTAATAATCCTGAAAACCATACACAGAACAGATCAACATATTTTATGCCGCTGTGCTTTCCCAATATAGTACTCCTAGAATTCTCTTGCGTAATGATTGTCCAAACCATATTCTAGCAATTATATCCGTGTCAGTGCCAGAACGAAAATCCTACTAATTAATTTCCAACTTCGTGCGGAAACAAGGCAGACTGTACACGCTCTCATTTTGAGTGAAAAGCGAATAGGACGGCTTATTTGGTTTCATGTCTGAATATTACTTAATGTAGTATAGATGATACTTTACTTTTATCTAAGCATTTATCTTTACATACACGGAAAACCTCCAGTCATTAATTCGTAATCATGCATGTAGTTCCTTTCAAAGCATCGTAAAACCGAAGAACCCAGTTTGGTTCGGTTTGAACGGCAATGTTCACAGAACACCGAACGCCGTGGATTTGGTCGTAACTGCGAGTATCCATTGCACTGTATCCGAGTTGTTTTCACGTTGATTAACTTTAATCGATTTTAATCTAACTCTGAACTCTACCAATTAAAGAACTTATTTCAACACACTCTACACTCCACATTCAGTGACTCTCAGACTCTCACTATACTTTGTGAAGAACTTCAAGAGAAAGTTACGACTGTGAACAGTTTCCAGTAAAAGTTTACAAATGAAAGCACAATATCAACCTCATAAATTTTCATCTGGAAACCTGTAAAATGTACCCAATTTCAGAGGCAATACAGGTGAGAAAGAAACAAATCGAAAATCCGAAACGTCTAGTAGAGCGGCACAACATTAGTTCATTGTGAAGAGAGAAAAACTATTTGTACCCCGAATTAAAGTTTCTCTGAAAATTGAATCAGGATAGAAAAATACTCTCCTTAATTTCTATTGTCAACTTCAGACTCTTCTTCAAAAGGTGATAAGCACTACTTTTCCATTTGACCCATGAAGGTCCCCCGAGTTGTCCGGAGAATTCCAACCGAGAACCTCGTCAAGGAATTAAATCTCGATAAGTGTTTCTTGGTAGGAAAGAGTTCTGGCTGAAGTCAGTATTAAGGAGTAAAATTCAGTGCAATTTCATCAATATCTTCGAAAAAAATGAAATAAAGCTATTCGTATATTGAAATACTAGTATACTTTCAATGATTCTTTTGGGTCAATACATGGATAGCTTTGTTCAATTATTGTGAACCGGTTTCACCGAATTATTCTTTAAGGTTTGGGTAATGGAGATAAAAGCGCTAAAACAAAATTTTCGGAGATAAGTTCATACAGATACGAAAAACAAAATTTGTTTAGAATGTCTCTAAGAATAAAACAGTTTGGAAATATTTAGTACTATGATTACTCAAGTTTCGTTTCAATTCTGAATTACAGGAGAAAGTGTTCTCAATACTCTCAAATGTTACCAGTGCATCATTCAAGGGAGAAACGAATCACTCTGCGATGACGAACTGAAAACGTGTCCGAACTACCAGGCCTTTGACAGATGTATGGTCAACATAAAAAGAAATCGTAAGAATCCTATCTATATTTTATTCAGTACCAATCCATTTTCATCGACTTTCACTACCGAGGAAAACACTTTCCACGTAATACTGAAATCAGGCTAAAGAGTTCAGGATTAGTGATTCCAATTGTTCCGGGCAGGACTATGAAGGATCCGTCGGCAGACAATTTTAATTTTTGATTCCACACTGGAATTGGAGGTAAATCTAGTAGGGCATTAGATTTTTTTCAAAAAGTTCTAGCGATGACCAAAATGTCATCGGCGTGCAAATCGGTCATAACTGTGCTGATGACCGTTCGTCCAACTTCTTCCAATGGTTTTTGGGTCGGTCCTGTTTTACAAGAAAAGTAGTTTCCTCATCAGTACCAACTCAATTTGACTGACTTTCACTCACTCGTCAGGTTGAGTTTTTGAACTATTTTACAAGTGTGGGTGTCTGTATTTCAGGAACTACTGGTGAATTCATCATTACGAAAAGATGTGCTCTGGCTCCGTGTGAGTTTGACAAAGAAGTTGAGACGGCCTTGGGATTTACTGAGAAATGTGATTTGACTCGAAGAGATGCTGACTGCGTCAAATGCTGTCGAGGTGATGGATGTAACAAGAGAAGCTCAGCCCATGCCATAATCCTCAAATCAAACAATCTCTACTTCACCATCGGATCCACAATTCCAATTCTATTTGGAGTTTACATAATGGCCCTCCTGTAACCCTTCCCAACTTTCATTCTCCCATGTGTGTGAAAATAACAAGTTCTCCGATAATCTCAATCACTCTTAGGTCTGAAGCTGAAGCGAGAAACTGAATGAATGGTGAAAGTTGGTGAAAGCATGAGAGATATTTCCCGATTTCTCTCTAATCCTGAGTTTTCACCAGGAACAAAGGACAGGCATGTATAGGGTGGATCAAAAGTAAATACGCTGAAACTTTACTAGGCGACCGGGTCCAAGGTAAAAGAATTCTTACACACAGGATTACCCTAATAGCCGGGCAGTGCGGTGAAAAACTTTTTCACCTGAGCTGAGCTGGAAGTCGCATCCACATTTTTGTCTTCTCAACACAGACTATGGTTTCATTGTATGATTTTGGATAATTTTTCCTTTTGTATGCATAAATACCACGCAATTGAAATGTTCATTCATTTTAAACACAACACATCGCATCCGAACGTAATGGTTTTAATGGACGCACAATTATAATTCGACTTAAAATGGTAGAACGCTTCAACTTTTGCCATTAAGGAAGTTATTCAGAATTATTTGTTACTTTTGATCCACCCGATTTGTACATTGCTACTCCTACCGGATCTGCATGCTGAGATTAAAATTCAAGAAGTGTATGTAATAAAATCCAACAGAATATGAATGAGATTCGGAACATAAAACAGCTTCAGTTTTTTCTGTAGACTGACATCATGTTTGAAGTTGTTCTGACTGTCTAGCAGAGTTGGGGAGGAGACTTTCCACTGTAAAATTCGAAATAAATTTTTAATGTCACGACAGCGCAGAGTATGCAATCAAAGCAAGAATCGTATGTATAATGGAGTCTGGACTCTCATATGCTTCGAGAATAAATGCTAGATAACGTAAAATAATAGAAAAGAGAGATGAAACCACACAGATTCGGCACGACCAGTTTTCCACTTTCACGTTTGAAACCGGGATCCGGATGAGTGATGTTTTTCCATTTCCTACTACAAGCCAAGCCGAGCCCACACGTCGTTTATACAAAACCAAGTTTAATCATTATAAATGCACTTAAGATGTTGTAGCTAATAATAAATATTAATTTCTGTTCCTGCCAAGGTTTTCATTTCCTTAAACCTTGAAAGTGAAAGCAGAAAGTGAAAAGTGAGTCCAACTAAGGTATATATGATCGTTGCTTAATTTTAGTAAAATGTCATTCTCTAGCAAGTAAACTTTTGATTTATTCTTCTACCTTCTGTATGTCTCGGAAGTAGTGTGGGGATCCTAAAACTCTCAAAAGTATTCACATACACAAAACGGAACGTTGAATAATTCCACCTCAGAAATCAAGCTATTATTGTAGTATATATTTTTCACTAAGTTAACTCCGTAGTCACTCGCCCTTGGGACTCGGAGAAACGAATGCTGCTAAATTTACATGAAACGGTCCAGAAGAGTTGCAGGAGTTTTCGAAAGCGTTATGGTCGTCCCTGTATTCTCGATTGAAAATAAATTGTGAAAGTTTACACAATACCCGATTTGCAACACACACCGGACGACCAGACCGAATCAGATTTTCAGACTAAAAATGTAACATCGAGAAGACGCATTCGTAGTACGATATGTTAAGTCAAATATCTGAGATTTAGATATATTTAGAATTTTTGCACTAGTACGTTTTCTTTTATTCTGAAATCTTCGAAATGTACTGTCCTTTATTGATTTGACCTTCCAGTTCTTCAAATGGATTGTAAAATCTGTTTTCCGCAAATTACATAACCAATACCAGGTCTCTCAGTACAAGGTTAGTTTCGAAATCCGAGCTCAATGTGTGTACAAACTAACCAAGCGTAAACCATTTCTAGATTGACATCGACAATGCGGTAAGAATGGAGATGTACCGAATATCCAGCTAACCGAATAATACCGCTTACCACGTACATTTACGCTGAACTATTTACTAAATTTAGCTTAAGTACGTATTCGTATTCCGAATTCAACTACAGGCCAAAAAGTCAAATACCTAGTCAGAATTTGGTACGTCTTTACTATTATTAACGAGATATACTATATACTCTTTGCAACTACCGTTGTATTGTTGTAAACTTGATGTTATTTAAAATCTGTTGTAATAAAATGATAACCAGACGACCTCGAGCATTTCATTTCATTGATGTGACTTCAATTACAATTCACAATAGAATTTATGACGTTATTTGTGTAATACGTAACTCCAGCAGCACCGCAATTAATAAATTCACAAAGCAGTTCAACCCGTTAGAACAAAAACTTCATGTGATTGACAGAAGTTTTCCCAATCAAGTTGGAATGATGAAGACTAAAATTCAAAAACCAATTTACTGGTAGTCTCTAATTCATCCTCTTTCTATCCAGAATAATAACTGGTTACCAATGAAGTCGGAAATGTCACACTGCTATCGTTATCTATAGCTATAAAATCCAGCGTCAACGAAACTAAAGGTCCAGAGTGCCAATGTTCAATTGATATTAAGATTTCAGTCACCACAACTGCTCCATTTCTAATTTTCTTATTGTTAACGGTTAAGTGATCGTACCGACCATTGCCAGATTGCCACACACCGACGCCGGACTTTATCTTCCCAATAAACAAACCTTCAATTCAACGACTCGTTGCTCCCATTAAACGATGTGCTAAAGTATCCAAACTTAGTCGTTTATTAATTTCATACGTATCATCCTTTTTGTAATCACGATTGATTAGTTCTCGTATTAGATTTGACTGTATTTCTTACAAAACTTTGGAATATGTTATTAGTAAAAATAAATATTTACAACCTAAACGTCAAAGATCAACTCGAGCTCCGAGAAGTGGTATATCTTGCATTTCCGTCCGGAGGCACAGGAATTCTCCCGACACGCACATGATACCAATTGAGGCTAAGGTGAAAAGCCACCATGATAGAGTACTTGGAAGACTACCGTTGTAACACAAACAAAATATGAGATGAATGAAATAAGTAGTTGCTGTAAAATCCAGGCACAATTTAGTCCGCTTCACCACAATCCACAAGGCCAAGGATCTGGATAATAAAATAATTGTACGTATTATCAATGGAACTTAAGTAATAAAAGTTAAATGATTTGGAATCATCAAATGTACGACAACAAAATTGTATCATCCGAATTTATGGAAATACTCTCAACAATTAATATTTCCCGTAAGGCAAACGTCCACTTCATAAGAAAACGTAAAGGCGTGTAAACAACAAGCAACGTTGGCTTTGTTTTGTCGTTATTTCGAATTCACATCACGATAACGATAAGCATATTAAAACCGCGTAAGTGGTACTTGCGTTTAAGGATCAATTTAATGATTGGAAAACAGAAGTGGCGAATAATAAAATACCATGCTCAACACTCAACAAATTCCAAAATCGTTAAAATTATGAAATCATAGAATAAATATGATTCCTTACCCCAACAATGCGTTCAGTGTGTAACAGGAAATCGTAAGTATGCCAGTTTTATCAAAAGTGAGTGCCTGTATCCAGATAAAATTAAATATTGGTATTAAAAAATTTACTGCAAGTTTCTGAATAATTTAGCACTAAAAATATATTTACGTACCTTATAGAAAAAAATATTATTTAGTGTGAGTTGAGTCCCCGTGAAAAACGAGCCTAGGAGTAAAAGACCACCGAATGATACGTAGAAAAATGCTTGAACTGTTACAATTTGGGCAACAATTAATGTTGGGTCCCAAACACTGACCCGGAATTTCCCACTCATTCGGTTTCAGTCTCCGACCAACTGCTCAACGCTGAATTTTAGATAAAATTTATGTAAATACATTAAAGGTCAAATATCAGGGTTGGGTCACTGTCACTGTATGTCTTGAAGTGATTTATTACTTAATTTCCTTTACTTTCACTATTCACTGACCTACCGATTTCAAACACATGAGGCTCGGAATACCAAGATTTCACTAGTGACTAAAAACTCAGGCGTTTGTTCCTTGACCTCAAGTTGACCACAATGACCGCTCAAATGTCAAACTATTTTCACTTTAGAAGTCTTTTGAATGATTTTCAATTTTGACTTTCTTTTGATGAACATGATGAAAGAAATTATTCGAATTTGCCTCGCTTTTCAACTTTTGGTCTGCCATCGAGTGAAAGTAGAAATTGCGTACAGACATAGAATACCAACAAAGCATTCATGCTCCATTTTTATTTTCGACAATTCTTTCTTTGTTGTTTTGAAAATATTTATTTTTCAGTCATCCAATATAAAAATTTGATAATCACTGCCAAAAATGGCCGGGCATTTTTGTTCGTAGGGATAAGATTTTTCATTTAGTGGCATATTGGGAAAGCACGACTACACTACAAGTAGAATAAAATTTTGAGTAGAAAGAAGACAAAGGACATCACCAAGAGAGCATGGCCCAATCCCCCCTTCCCCGTGCGATCCGCTAAAAATTCCACGTACAGGTTCGTATCGTGGTGCTGATCAATGTTTGTAAAGAACTTAGGCCGAGAAAAACTCCGGTGACCTCCTAAGGTCAACATTTTGTGCTGTCAACCTAATATTAACAAACACAGACTCGGTACTGCTCCCACGCCTCAGATATGTGAGACGTAAGAGTATTACCGTACCATTTAGCGTGATACAGAGCGTAGGGTTTGATCCCTTTGGAAGAATATAAGGTGGGCACTAGCATCCTGAAATAGGCGGAAAAGTCTGCTGTGTGTTACTTTTTGGAAATTGTGATACTGGCCCTGTTTTTCAAAATATCTTCATTACGATACTCAAAGTACTCCAATAGAATTTCAAATAATAGCAAAAACCCACGCAGGATATCCGTCTGATGCTACATATTCACGAAAAAGGTCAAGTCACATCGACATTGATAAAGGACTTATAGATTTATTAACTGAAGAAGGCGGTTTCTAAATAGTGAGATATGCATTTGGGAGAGAATCATTTGAGGTCCACAGTAATTCAGGAATTAAAAGCAGAATTCAGACAGTGATGACTTGCCAGTATATTCTAAGTTTGCATTCTAGCGTGCAATTTGGATTTTTGAATTATTCGGTCATAAGAAATGTCTTGTACGGCTTGATGCGGTTGATGTTTGCACATTAATGAAAACCTAAGAATAGAGAGTTGGTTCAAAAAAAAATTTGCCCGGAAGACAATTTTTTTACCACCGTAATAACGCTTATAAATACAGTATGAACTAGCTAACAGGTGAATTGTCTGCATAGTCGGTATAGTCAAACAGGTAAAAAAGCAGAATTTCCACCTGTGCTGTGACTGTGCCTATGAAGCGAACCTTCATCATCACACCTTGTTCATTTGATTGAGAAGGAAACTACTCCAAATGTAAATCTCAGATTGGTATGCTACAATATTCTTGAATAATGCCCTGGTCACGAATATTTTCTGTTTTCCCATTATTATCTAGCATTAACACTTTCCTTGATGTAATACTAGAATAGGAAGGGAATGTTTCGATAATTTCTAGCAGTGGATGGACTATATACACCGAAAAATAGAGAACGACTGCGCTAAGAACACTTGTCGCAACCTCTTTAAAAGGTAAAACATAAATTTTACATGAACAATGGTTTCCTTGTGACTGAGGAATTTAACAGGTAGCATGGTACAAAAGCTTAACCAAACCCCTTATCCTCTCAAATTCTTATTATATTGGATTTTGTACACTCTATACGAGGTTATTCACATTTTGCATCTGTGAGAATGCGAAAACGTGCAGCCTTTTCATTACGCTGTTTGCGGAAAATTATGCAAAATTTGTAGAAGCTGTCCTATGATCATGTTCTGGTTGGAGACAGTTATATAGCACAAGAAATTGAACAAATTTAAAGTCGGGAATTGTCCGGTGAAATTATGTTTATAATATTGTTATAACTTGTGATCATAAGAATTTGTGGTGACGGAATCAAATATGTCGGCGATTATAGGACCAAGTGATTATGTTTTAGAATGTGTCAACCTGTACTACACTGGTCACGTAAGAAATCTTCAGGACGATAATTATAAAGTAATGTTGAATACATCCCATAATATTTTGTTCAATTCCAAAAGATTGAACCCTCAACATGGTTGAAACAACTAACTGGGACAACGCGTTCTGGAATTATTTTGAGAGATGTGTCCTTTGAGGTCCATTCCGGTGAAATCATTGCGATTCTTGGATCCAAGGGTTAGTAGTAGTATTTTTTAATATTGATAAAACGTGCACTAAATTACCTCGTGTTTGTTTTTTGAACAATCCAGGCAGTGGAAAGAAGGCATTGCTGGATGTAATCGCTTGCAGAAGTCAGATGGGAAGCAGTACGAAGAAAGGTTATGTCCTCCTTAACGGGGTCACGATGAACAAAAGACTTTTTAATGTAAGTGTTGACCTCAGCCTTGATCTAAGATTTTTTTAGCAATTCAATATTTTGGCCTTCAATTATTAATTTTTCAGACCGCTGGAAGTTATCTTAGTGGGATCAGTGACGAATACCTCGGTCCAGCTGGTCTAACCGTATACCAGGTACTCTTTTATGAGGCATGCCTCAGCCTGAATATTCCATCCAGTGTGAGAAAGATCCGAGTACGACAAATATTGTCTGATGTTGCCCTCACACAAATTGCCAGTTGTAATATTAATTCACTTTCAACGTCCGAAAGACGAAGGTTGTCAATCGGGCTTCAGCTCATGAAAGATCCAGGTAACTTTTAATTTTGCCTTTTGTTTCACATGCGAAACTAAATTAATTAACATAATCAGTCTGATATTTTTTTCTGTAGTTATTCTGCTAGCAGATGAGCCCGCATGGAATTTAGATCCCCTGAACACGTATTTTATAATATCGATATTATCAAATTATGCCAAAAAGTACGGTAGGATTATTATTTTAACGATGGAGAAGCCCCGATCCGACATTTTCCCATTTCTGGACCGCGTCACATATCTCTGTCTTGGCGACGTCCTTTATTCCGGTTATACGAGGCTCATGCTCGACTATTTTCGAACAATTGGATTTCCCTGTCCTGAAGTTGAAAATCCTCTCATGTATTATCGTGAGTTTAATTTTTTTTAAATTTCAAAACGTTATGTAAAGAGTTTGTAGTATATGAATGTATGTTTTATCGTTTTTAGTGTGCCTTGCAACAGTTGATCGCCGTTCACACGAACGTTTCATCGAATCTAACAACCAGATAGCTCTACTGGTAGAAAAATTCAAAATGGAATCCAATTCATTTCGAAAGGGTGATTCCAGACTTTTGGAAAGTGGACCGCCGGGTTATGCTGGTTCTCGCGCCGGTCCAGTGAGTTCTGCTCCGACACCCCTTCATTCTCTTGGGTCACCAGGAATTATGACCACAGTTGGGACTCTAATAATGTAATACTTTTGTGTTTACCAACGTTGTCTTGAAATATTTACCTGTAACCTTTATGCGCTTTTGCAGCCGGAATTATGCAAGTACTTTTATGTTCAACTGGAACGGAGTTGAAAATATATTCTACAGACTTATCTTACTACCAGTAACGTTTTTCTTAATGTGGATATTCTATTTTGGAGCCAATGTGAGTTTATAAAATGCAATTTCTATCTCGAAACCTTTTTAATTAATTTTGCAATTCTAACCTGTCAAATTGTGCAGATTAATTATCAGCGCACATACGTTACACATAATGGTCTAGTTCTGAATACATTGGCTATGACTTACTTCACGGCGATTTGGACTTCAATAGTGACATGTAAGTTTCACAATTCGAGACTCGGGTAGAAAATCCTAATTTACATATAGCTTCCTTATAATTCCGAAATATTTTTTACAGTCGAACCTCACCGCGTCAGGTACTATCAAGAAAATCGAAACGGGCATTACGGAGGACCAACATTTCTATTATCTTACAGTCTTGCATCTTTGCCTTACGCGTTAATAACGTGTCTGATTGGATCAAGAATTGCTTTTGAGTAATTGTCACATCATAATAATAATTAATATTCCTTTAAAAGAAATCGGATTAACACTAATTGAACACAATTTTTAATTATTTTCAGATTAACCGGTTTGGTGAGCACCACTGATTGGTTGCTGTATTTTTGTGTACTTTTTGCATGCTACATATTAGCCCAACAACAAACTTACGGGGTTTTGCTGACCATTAAGAGTCATTTGCACTCCTTAGCATTTCTGATTGCATTGCATGCCTTAGGAATCACCTTGTCTTCAGGAACAGTTCGGACTCTTAAAGGTTTACCTGATTGGTTGTACTATTTAAGTTATATTACGCAACCAAGATATGCTGGAGCTTTTCTGAATCAGTTGAACTTTGGACAATTTCAAAATAATACTTTGGCTGGACGAATAGTCATTTCTAAAAATGATGAAATGAAATATTGTAGTACTGAATCCACTGATCAATGGCTGGATGGCTGTAGATATGACAGTGGGGCACATTATTTGAATGAGAGATATTACAACAACATGGATGACAAAGATGATTTGAATTTCTATTTGAATTTTGCACTTTGTTTTGGATTTCCGGTCTGCAATTTCTTTCTTAATTTATTGATATACTCAATCCCGATTCCAGGGATCGTTAAAAATAAGTTCAGGGATTGAGAACATTTATGTTGTAAAACATTGTACAAATGAGAACATAAATCCTTCATTGTGTTTGTGTTGTAGTTACTGGTGAATCTGGCTGTGTTTTACAGTTCTCATTTTTTAATGTTTTAACTGTTTGTATACCAGCAAGTTGGAGCCAAATGTGTGGCTCGGAAATCGAGACGTGTAAAATAAAGATAATGACTCGTGTGTTATTTTCTTTTATTGTTTATTTTAGATATTATATTGAAAATTCGTCAGCTCGGTTTTGCAATATTTCACAAAGTTATCTCTCAGAACGAGCAGTGCAGCTCTGCGATGTACAGCTCTTTGGTCTCTTGTAAGACTCAAGACCGAAGGGTCATTCGTGTATCTGTCAGACGTCAGTGCGGCTAGAAGTCGGTCATGTTGAACTCGACTGGTCACCTGAGAAAACAGAATAATCATATAACGCCGTCGAAGAATAGTATCTGCCAACATTTTGTTAAAACCGGCTTACTTTAAAATCATCATCATTAGGCAACGGAATGTTTTGGTAGGTCACTAAATCTGCTTTAATTTGTAAAAATGTAGGTCTTGGATCGTTAACAAATATATCCGTCATGATTGCGAAAATCTCCAATGGGCAGTTTTCAGAAACAGGACAATTCGTTAAGGGATTACTGCCTCTTCGAATCGCTTCTTTAGCTTCCTAGACCAATTAAAAGCATTTGCATAAAATTTCGGAACAATTATCAGGGCTGCCATGGACAACAAACTCTGACCGATAAAGTCGTTTTGTCAGATATCTAAAAGTAATGCAAAAATCTAAATGCATGATATCTGGCAATATACTTGTATTCAATGTTTATTACCGCAACGGTCAGATCATTCCCGAAAGGTCGTTCCTTTCCTTGCGTCCATATTTGATGAAGAACAACTCCATAGGACCAGACGTCCGATGATTTGGAGAATTCGCAATTTGGTGGGAAAGCCTCTTTCGCCGTGTAATAAACTGAATAATAGTGTTTTTGATCCTGTCATCCCATTAATCAACAAAAGCTTGTGTTTACTTAATATTAGAACTCGTAGTCTTTTATAATTTTCATAACGTTAAATTACATCGTTCTGTTGTTTGGTTTCTGCCTCGTCAAAGAATCGACTAATTCCGAAATCTCCAATCTTTGCATTATTATTACCATCGATTAAAATATTTTCCGGTTTTAGATCTCGGTGAATACAATCTTGGCTGTGAAGGTATTCCATTCCGTTACAAATATCAAGGGACATTTTGGTGAGGTTTATTGTTTGCCGTGCTTTTCTTCTTTCAGTTTCTAACCCTCGTGTCTATTTTTAAAATTTCGATTGTAGTACTGTCCACAACTGTTAGATTATCTCGAAAATTCTCAAATATATGAACATCCAACAACGTTTAGAGAGGCGCGAGCACGCAAAGTGTGGTGAGCGCCGTGTTTATGGGTTCCCCTGCTAAGTAATGGCATCAGCCCTTTTTCCTTGCGTTACGGCGATAATTTGTATATTTGAATTAGTGTCATTCTTTATACTTACAGCGTCATTTTTGAGTGATGACCGATACCATTTCTCCAGATGAGTAGATAAATTTCCACGCTCGTGATAATCCATTATAATGACAGGGACAACCTTAGGATCTACCTGAATATACCCCCACACCTTTACGATGTTAGGATGATCCAGTTTTGTCAATATTTTAAATTCTTCTAAAACTTTTGCCAAGATATTAGCTTCCTTCGAGAATATCCTCTTTTCCGCCACAATATTGCCATCTGCCTAGTAAAAACTTAACATAGTTGAGCAGGAACAACTAGGTTGACCAGATTCACAACGATCCTTACCTGATAGCCTGAATTATAAATCAGAAAGAAATCGATCAGATTAAAATAATTAAAATGTCGTGATTAAAATGTGTAAAATAAATTTTTCGAAAAAATTATTTATCTGCGTACACCAACTGACACGCCCGAAAGACCCTTCCCCAAGTGCTTCTCCATCTGGGTTGTCTTTGGGAAAATACGCCAATAAGTTGCTTCCATTACTCTTCTGAACACACAATATTTAAGCCAAAATTTAAAGTGCATTAGCTGGAATTACAAAACTGGGTAGGTCGACCATAAAAAAATACTCGACTATACCTTTATCCTCTGCAAGGTATCAACAATTAAAATCCTCTCGTTTAAATCTGTGATATATGGTGCTTGAGATTTTAAATCTTTCATCATGTTGCACGATTCCAGGATAGAACTGAATGCTTCGTCCTTCATGATATTTGACTCTGTATAAATATTATGTTCGGCATAACATCTTTTCTGAATTCCAAATATATAGTGATAGATTTACCGACAACATTCTTCTGGTATTTCTCCCGCAAATTCAAGTGATCCAAAACGTTTAGGAACTTGTCAAATGGGATGCTCCGTTCGAAATCTTGCCAATATTTATTGTCTTTCTGTATGGTGGCGAATATTATTTAAGTTGTTGGTGTCATCAACAAGAAATACATGTACCAGTGAATTATATAAATACTTACAATTTTAAACTCAAATCCTTCTTGAACCTTTGTCACATCTTCTGGATCCAAAAATGGAAGTACTTCTGACACACTTGCTGGTTCTCTGAGCAAACGGCCGTACATTTGCATTGAAGCAGGATGGTCTAGTTATAGAAATCTTCAAGTGCATGGAAGGTAAAGTTAAACGTCCACACTTCGAAAAGTAACTCGTTAACGCAAGTCAGAATTACACGAAACCAATACGACTGCGAAAAGCAGTGCAAGTTTTACCAGAAAAATTTGGCCCCATGAAATTTGTCACAAACATTCAGTCAGAGGAAATCGAACCCGCAGGGGTCACATTATATACAAAGGCGGTAATAGACTTCAAGTTGCAGTTACAAATTATCAAAGTGTGACAGTTTTTCTTCTCCACGCTATAGGTTTTAAAAACAAGTAATGATCCCGTACTAAGGCTCGGATCAGATAAGATAATGGACTATCCGATCTGATATCTTATCTGATCTGCCATTGTCAGATCAGATAACCATCCTATCTGATCTGACTGTTTCATATCAGATCAGATATCCGATCAGAAGTTTCGGATCGGATAATCGGGTATCTGATCTGACATTTCAGCTGGTACTTATCAGCTGAAATGTTCAATCCGAATCTGATCGGAAATCTGATTCAAGGTATCCGATCTTATCCGAAAATTTCAGATCAGATAAAAATTATCTGATCCGAAATTATCAGATCAGATAAAAATGGAAATGATCTTATCCGTATCTGATCTGATCTGATATATTATTTGAATTATCTGATCTGATCCGAGCCTTAGGCCTTACCACGAACTAGTAATAATCTAACCCAATATGTTGGACATATATTTTTCCTTCAGTGATAGACCGTCAAGCATGTCAAGCATGTCAATGCATTTCTTCTCAAGGAAACGTCTCTGAAACGGAAAGAAATTGCGGTAAAGGATTTTTAGTACCTAAAACTGACCGAACGAACCCCGGACAAATTAAACCGAGAGTACTTTTATTAAGTTTTGGCGTAGAACTTACTTTCTTCTCCATCAGAGCCTTTACGATAGTGACAGATTCTTCTGAGGACAAAAATGGAGCGTACACTTTGACTGTCGCTTCAAACTGAATCATTTCTTCAAACCTATCGTCTGTAATTTCGTGTGCTGAAGTGTAGTAATAAATACATATTTAGTTTAACTAGGCCCAAACGAATCACATTTCTGAAAATCGAAATACCCAGTTACCAATCACGTTTTCCAGATACTTGTCATACATATTATGAACTTGAAGGAACGATAGGAATTTGTCAAAAGGACGTTGACGTCTGAATTCCTCGACACTTGCCCGCAACATATTTGGTGGCATTCTGGTTTCTTTGTGTGTATTCAGAGCGCTTGCAATCAGACCTGAATCCTCATCCGACAAGAATGGGGCATATAGTAACAATTTTGATTGGTCCAGGACCATTTCTTCGAAGTGGTCGTCAGTGATATGAGCATCTAGTAAAGGTCACTGGATCAGACTATTAACTTTGGAGTCGAGAACTTTTGTGTTCTCACGAGGAGAACGTCATGACGTTCTCCCTGAAACGCCCTGACGCGTCAGGGCGTTTAAGTTTTAAGTCGCATTGCAATTCCGCTCAAAATTCAACTAAAATGTTCGGAATTTTACGTGTTTTTGCTTTTCTCACTTTTCAGTTTTTTAAACTTCCGGTATTTCTGGAATCCTAAAAACCCCACGACACGACTCTTTGATTTCAATATTTTAACAGTATGAGAGAACAGTATGGAAGACCCCATACTGTTTATGTCGTGGTCTCAGGATGCAAATTTTTTTTTTAAATAGGTAAAATAATGTCACTTTGAGGACACTTTTCTAGCGTTTTCGTCGGCGAATTTTGAGATCCTAAATTAAATTGGTGGGTGCTTTTTGGATTTCAGAAAAACCGGTATAAGTTTCGAAGAAATGAAAAGTGCGGAAAAAGTAAAAACACGTAAAATTCAGTATTTTTAGTTGAATATCAACGGGCTTTGCAGCATTGTATCTGACGTTCCCCTCATTAGTGCGAAGCATGAGAAATTATTTTGAAAGGGAACCTGTACCATCTTACCTGTAACGTCTTGAAAATATCTTTCTACCAAGCCCAATGGATTTAAAACAACTAAAAAACTAAATGATGGGTGATACCGCCAGTCTTCCACCGTATAGGTGGGGTTGGTCTTCTCTATTGACATTTCGAGAACTTTACTCAATTAACCTGTATTCATGCAGTATGTCGGCCGTAACAAACTGATCATAACTTGCGTTGTACAAAAAAGGAGTTCCTGCAACGAAAAACAGACAATGCGAATTCACATTCATGTGAACATTTTTAGAAGCTGTCCAGCTATGCCGACATTGGAATTGCGGTATTTAATACATTAAGGCTTCACAAAACCCTAATCCCCGTAAAGGCGTTACGCGAGAATGAAACTTTCATCCGACGAAAAGTTGATGAAAGATCATTATCAATGATTTGAAATTAATTATCTGTAAATTAATTAATTAATACCCTTAATTTAGTTTCACTGTAAGGTGTTTTCTTTTTCATTTTTCACTTGGCTTATGGCAAGCACCATTAATAATGACAATGGACAAACAGGCTCAACAAATTTCAGAGTTATACGTATGTCGAATAAATTAAAGACGAATTATTTGACTACCTACCTGAGATTCAGACTGCAGCTTAAAATCTCATGACGAAAGAAAACTACATAAATAAGAACTGTATCCACTGAGAATGTCAATGTCAAAACAAAACCCACAAGGATTTGACTCAAGCGGTGAATTTTTCATTAAAACACACTGTGGTCTTTCAATTAGTCTTTCAATCAGTTTAACTTTTTGAATATTGAATAAAAACTTTATTCGAGTATAAAAGTAGTGCAAGCATGTGCGAGCGGAGCCAATATAAAGAGTTTACACTAGAATCCAATGTTAACCGCTGATGTATTCACTAACTACAATCCTCTGGTCATAATATATAGCGAATACGCATGGATGAAAATTGGAAGTGTTTGAGTTAACTTAGGCGTTATAATGAGAATGGATAATTGGCAGTGGCAATAACATTAAACATTCACATGTGCGACCCATTGGAACCACTTCGCCCTAAGATCGTCAAATAAAAAACATGTTGGATACGATATAATACATCGTATACGAAACATCCCATATAACATACGAATCCAGTCAAAGTAGTTTGGACCAACCCAAGATGCTTACAGTTCACGCGTAACACTTTATTTTGGCTTGACACTTCGCACCCTTTTCTTAGTATTAAGTAAGATGACTCATTGTCAGTCGACAGTCTGCGGTCTTAATACTTACTGAATGTGAATATCAAACGTTTGCAGAATTCCACGTTTTGTAGGTTAAGGTTAAACTCATACACCAATTATTTGCTCGCGGTAGAGAGGAGGAATCTAAATATTTACAAATAGTGCATTGTGGAGTCCTGTGCCAAAATCTCATACCCTTCACTTAGATTTTGCATTTACTTTCATTTTTCGCAAAATCCTACTGTTAAATCTCAGTTGGTTCTTGGTTGTTCGTTGTACTTTTTAATACTGTCTTAAATTGTTTTGTAAACCTACTGTGGTATATTGTCGGATAGCTGCACACAAAAACTCGGACAAATTAAATTCACAATGAGTGCCCAACAGTTGACCAAAATGAGGATCCTCTTCGTGAAACTAGGGTTGCTGGAAAAATACGAAAATTATGGTATTACTAATAAAATTTTGTTCTTTCGGGATATTCGTGAAACTTGCAATGGAGTTTCAGAGGAAAATACTTAATCTGTAGCATTTAATGAAGATCGACATTTTGTCTTGGGAAAAGCACATGTTGCTGATTCTTATCTTAATTAAATAAATTGAAACATAATTGAGAGAACCAGGTTACGGTTGTAATGCTCCATTAAAAAACAGTGTCAAGTTATAATTATTGTACTTCGGATTTGTTTATTTATTCTGAAATCTTTAATGCAGTTTTTTTGTCGCTAAAGTTTCATACATTTCTGAAGCAAACTTGTATTTACTGTTTTGGGGAACTTATGAGCAGATTAATTAGCCACGCATTTTGAAATTAACAATAACATCGAGCAGCTGATTAATTTTTAGACTGAACATTTTTCTAGCAAACGAAGTTACTGACAACATTTTTGAACGGATGCTGGAGAATGACGATCCCGAAGTTTTGATTGACGAAGACGAGATTCCAGATCAATTAGACAGACAAGCAATTGCGGAAGCATTGAAGAAGCAGAAGGTCAGTTCTTATTTACCAAAATCCTCAATCTTCTCAGCCTGGTTAAGACGGGGTCTCGCATTGCCCCACCCACTTCTTGCTTGTAAAAAATTTAATGTGGAATCAGTACAAAAAAATATAAAAAACCCTGGGCGCATTACGCCGGGTTGGATTCTTGACGATTAAAAACTCAATGAATAAGAATAATTCTTATTGTTAAAAATTACAATTATTGTTAAAAATGTACAGGGTGGCCCAAAAGTAATCGTAGATCCGAAATAATACCTTTAATATTTTCAGTTTCAAAATTCCGAAATAGCCATTCTGTTCAGAAAGCGACATTGTAAGTTTTGATATATCGTTTTCGTGTGTACGTTGCGCGGAGCTCGCGCGGCATCACAAAACATAGACGGAACGGGAGTTTTTTCCAACATGGAGAACGAATAAACTGCGAGCAGTAGAGACGCGAAAGGCTTGCACGGAATGAACTGAGAAGAAATTCAAATTATATTATTGGCCACAAAATGTCAAAAGAAATTGAGAATAAAATTATGAGC
>JAQFYE010001324.1:0-23806 GCA_034694305.1 Protaphorura glebata | reverse complement strand
CATGAAGCACGAGCTGCACCGTGTGACCGTCCAAAAAAGCAAGCTGCATGAAGAAAAAGCTTCATGAAGCAAGCTGCATGCAGCTTTTTCTTCACCGTGTGACCGGGCCTTTAGGTTGAAAGAATGAGTAAATGGAAGAGACAGATAGGAGAGAACATATTAGTCACTGTTATGTATACGACAGGATATAGGACTTGTTCTCATCATCTTTTCTGGAGGATAAGAGTTGAGGACACGAAACCAAGTCCCGAAAAGAATCACAGCAGACGAAGACAGATAAGGGAGCGTGACGAATGAGAAAATGGTGAATGTTTCGGACAGAGGGTCCGTCGAAAGAATTCGGCCTACCCCTGAAGATCATAATAAATTAATGCACGGAACGGTGAGCGCGGACGAAAGATGTCATCCCTTGAGAGCGTCTCCATTCATCACTCATCATTAGTGACCTAAGAGACGGACGAAGGATCCACTTTAGTTGGGCCGGACTAAAAAGTTGCACTTGAATGAAATCAAAATTATACTTGTTCCGTCTACGTCCGAAAGACTCATTTTGAGATTAACCGCCCAACTTGAAAGCCAAAGACTTCACCGCAAGAAATTCACGACCAGCATTGTCATCAACCAAAATGACTGACGTGACATTTGACCCACCAACTTCATTTCACTTTTGACCCCTGAATCTAATTCTGAAGGAGAAGTTTACAATTTTCACAAATGAACCACTTAACCCGAGCATACTCCACCACCCGACTACATTTGTGTACACAAGACACAGATAAATTGACCAGTTATCATCACAATGTGATGTAATATTAGGGAAATTTCGGGAAATCCAGCGGGAGTTCTCGTCTATACTTGAATGTCTGGGTCTCTGGATTGTCAAGAGTAATGCGTATATGACGATACAATAATAAAATTTTAGGAACAGTCCTGTTCTCTGGGAACAGTCACCAAATTGTACACGTGAAATGACATACGGAGAAAGTCGTCGCGGAGAAAGCGCAACTTTCACTTTCGTCAATAATATTTGTTTGAAACGTCCATTAAGTAATGAAACGTATGCATCTCAAATTCTTAATTATGTTACCCTAGTATTATCACAAAAGTACATTTGTGATAATTTTGTTCAACTATTAGTGCAATTATAATTTCATTGCTTCATTTAAGAAAAATGGCTTTAATCCGTTTATGTAGAGTTATTTGGCGAACCTTTTGGGAGTTAGACCGATGCATGTTGACTGATTTAAAGTACTTCTTCTCCAACTTAGCGGTCTACTAACCTCTAGAGGTACCATCCGTATGCCAGAAGCAACGCAAAGTACATAGATGTTTGACATCGCCTTAAAATGGGTGCCAATTAATGGGATATTTGATATTTTACTTATTCCAGAGAAAAATTAGAGAATCTCAATATAAAAAATTACTACTTCTAGTCAGATTCAGTTGAAGTCATAACAAAAGGAGATACTGCGCTGCGCTGTGGTAGACGATGGACGTGCGTGCTTGGATTGGATTGTCGTGTGACAGGACAAGTCGAATCCTTTGACACGTTATTATCGTTATCGAGACATCAATAATCTCATCCTCATGTTCAAGCATTACATAGCACTGCATTGGCATTGCGTGCTCTCAGTTAATTTCTGTTCTACCCTTTGATGGTCTATCTCAATCTTTTCGGGTTCATTGTGGACCGGTTCACGTGAGAACCGTTGCTGAAGTACCCACGGTCTGGACAACTTTCAATCCAGTCATCATGAGAAAAAGCGACGTAAATAAGAAAGGGCCGAAAATGTCCCTTGCCTGATGCACCTGTTCCTCTCATTCCTATTCCAGGGCACCCTTACCCTTTCTTCCCTAAAAATGTAAAAAAAAATCAATTCATTCCAACCCTACCCTATCCAATCCTGTCTTTCTAATTAGAATTCACTTGTTCGTAGTTACAGGTGCGCATGGATGTGAAATTATTAAAATGTCCCTACAACTGAAATATTACAAGACGCTGCGCTCCTGACATTCTAGTAGAGCGAAAACTAAATGTCGATATCATACACAAGAAATAAAATCCGTGCCAGAGAAATTAAGTGAAATGTCATTTTGATTTTATCGCTTCGTTTTCATATTATTGTCACTGCAGGCTGGTGTAAGCATAATAATAATATTAATACAACAATGTGTTATTCATAATAATTCATTTTGACATGTGAATGTAATTTGATCTGAAGTACTTGTTAGTACTTATCATCCACTCACTCATTGTTCAATAACAATTGGAATATTGGAGTTACATATCTGGAAATGGTATAATAAGAATATTAATATTTCATCTTTATATGTACAACATAGGAATGCAGAAGGAGTAGGTTGACACAAGAATTTGTTCAAGTGTACATCTATTTACATTATATATTTAGTTAGTAACCCTAAATAAACGAACGAGCGTAAAAAGCTATTTCCAAATCTAAATCCATGTATACATGTTTGATACACACCGGAATGCTAATGTTAGAATTTGTTAATGAACGTGGTAAAATCCGGGTTTCGGTATTAAAACTCAGTTTCGGGGTTGGACTGGATTCATAATTCATACAGTCTTAAAAATGTAACAATTTAGTTTAAGTATCTAAGTTATGGCTCGATTGATTTCTCAATACCAACAATACCAAGGAGGGAATAAGTAATTGATTTGTCACGGAATAATTCAACAACGTGCTATAAAAATGTAGCAAATAACATTGGACACCCCGCTACTGCTACTAATTGGAATGAACGATAACAAACAATGGATAATTTGGGTCAACAAACAATCACCGCAAATATTTAAATCGGTGCGGTGCGGTGCACAATAACTTCACAAACTTACTGGTACGTACGATGGTAAATAAGGCACTTACATTACATTGCATAAGAAGCAGAACCAAAGGCACTCGGTTGCATGTAAATTAATGGAAGACAATATGATTTTGTTGTGTCCTAAATTTCGGCAACAAATCCCGAATTTTAGTGTCGAGTAAAGTTTACGCATATATTTTATATCACACGTGAGAAAGCACTGCGGAAGTATTAACATTAACAATGTAACAATTGAAGCTATGCCGTTTTCCAATCCATCGGGTTCTCTCGGTTCAGATTGATTCTGAAGCGGAAGCGGCCTTTAATTACGGATTGGAGTTTAAAAATTGAAGAACGATTAAAATACTGTTCATTTCACTTGGCATGCCACGACGGTGGTTCTTGACTACTGCACCAAGGTCTCCAACAACTCATGTCAGGGTCCTCCCGTTCACGTTTCGGAGTGACGAGGGCAAGTGGTTGGCCTTGTCCAGAGGATGGCATATAAGTATATTGGGTGACCCCATGATGACCTCCATGAAAACTATGACCACCGATTGGGTAAGCGGGACTAAGAGATGATGAGGATGTGGAAGATGAACAAGATGAGACAGTCAACTCTAATGGGACTTCGGGAGACAACATCGGTTGATGATGCATTTGCATGGCAGCGGTAAGGGCTGGAGTAGTCACGGATGGATGACCACTACTTGCGGCTGCTGCAGCGGCGGCCGCCCTCAAATTTGACGAATTAAAGCCAGGAACAACAAAGGCAAGCTCTCCTGAAGAAAGGCGGGAAGGGACAAGGGAAATATAGGCGGGGGCGTGAGCATTGGACGGGACGTTCAATGTTGTCTGTTGAGATGGACTGTGAGAATGGCGGGTTTCAATTCCACTGACACTTCCCGGACTTCCCAAAATAGCTGGACTGTTCAAACAATCCGCCAAATGACTCAAAAGGCGACCACTGGTTTGAGGATCAATTCCGTCAGCCTTTGACGAAGATAGAAAACGGCCAACTTCGGCTGCACAATCAGCAAAACCGGCCCGAAATCTTGCAGCACTTTCCGAAGATGAAATAGGTGACCCGGCGGATTGGCCTTGATGACGATGAAGGGCTTTCAAATGTGACACAGTCAACTCAAGAATGTCAGCCTTTTCCAATTTTGAGTGTCTGGCAGGATCCTTACGCATTGCCTCCAATAATATACTCTTGAGCTCATTGAGACAATTGTTAATTCTGGCCCGGCGTCTCTTCTCCATTATCGGCTTATTACTCTGTTGGAGAAAAAAAGAAGTAATGTGCCATTAGTCTCACAATCAACATCATCATAAAACCCTTAAACTAAAAACACTCACAAAGTCGTCTTAAGTTTTTCATTTACGACTTTTACTATAAAAATACTTGAAGGGTCGGTTTGTTCGGTTTGGAAGGCCTTAAGAAAACGAGTCATAAAAACTTGAAACAAACTGACAGAAATGGGAACGAAACTACGAAATGTCATAAAGTTGAACAACAATGCTTTCAATTCTTATGTCTTATGTAATGTTGTGTATTAAACAAAACACGCCAAAGTAGTTTAGATCGTTTTAATGTCCACCGACCGACCGAGAAAAAAAAAGATATGCTACTGTTAAAAAATGCAGAATATCATCGGAAAAGATTTTGACAAAAACTCACTCTTCTATTGGGGTTCCGATTTGCGGTTTCTTGAACTTTGACAGCGGTGGCCGTTGAGCCGGCAGCTGCGGCCGCTGGCTCTGACGTAGACTCCGCAGAACACATGAGTACTTTTGGTGGTAACCCTCCAGAGAAAGGGTCAAAGGTTAAGCAATTCGTTTTGATGGATTTTTGTGGTGAAAGTTTCGTTGAATTATTTGTGTGTGAGCAGTGTGAAGTCTAAAGACAGTCTGATTTTAGTTGACGATGGACTGGCTGCCACGGTCTTCTGAGACGAGGTGGGTCGGACGCAACCCCCGACGGACGGACGGACCCACGTGCCGTCGCCACTCGACCGCCGCACACCGTGAGAACCTCCAACAATCGCTCCTCAGAGTCAATTAGGAATTCCCCTAAGGGTTGGGCTACTGCATTACTCTACCTCTCAAGAACCCAAATCCAGTCAGCAGTGTCCAAAAAAATAAACTCATTCTTTCACGATCTCAGCAGTGAGTGTGAGAATTGGAATCTATTCTGATTGTAAATTCAGGTCCTCTGCGAATGGAGCGAATGCGAGCGATATTATGAGGTGCCGTGGCAGTCTGCCTGACGGGCGCGCGTCTTGCGACAACAGGAATTTAGCCGAGAATAGAATTTTTAGGCCTATTTAGCAATTGCATTATTGCATATCAGTTCCAAGGAAATTCCTGTACATTAAAGGATACCCTGAAACCAAAATGTACTTTAGTCTTAAAAAGTATACATATTTGCTACAATAGCGTTCATTAAATGTTGCTTTCTATACCCATGCACGCCATACAGCAAACATTTCTCCAACTATGAAGTATTGAGATAGTTATGAATCTGATGTAAGATCTTTGTAATTTATTCTCAGATTTCTTTTAAGCTTGTGTACGTACGCACTGAACTTGGACTTAACAGTTCGCTGCAAAAACCTAAATGATTACTCACTATGTAGATCACTACCTCAGATATCCCAGGTTTCTGTGATACTGTAATGTACCAATGTACGCCTACACTTGAGAAATTGAAGTCTATTATTTTTACCAGTTTACACATTGTTTAGTAATAATTGTAAAGTCGGGGCATTCCGGACCGAAATACATATGTATAATATTATGTATCAGTCGGTAGACCATCACAATTTAGAAACCTTAAAGAAGCGATTAGGTGTATAGCAAACGATAATGCAAAACGGCTTACAATACAATTCCCACCATAATTGTTGTAAATCTTGAAATAATGTGAGGAAAAATCATTACGACAATATCAAGTACAAGTAAGGTGAGACAAATGAAGTTTACAGGAGTGAATTGTATTGGATTTAACAAGGAAACCACTATCCAGGTAAGACTCAGTTCAACTCAGAAGCTATTTTTTTGTGTGTTTTGACGTGTGTACTCAGAAGCTATCCCAAGAGGTCACATTTCGGTAAAATCAATGGATTGGATTCTTTATTTACGTGTTTTTTCCAAATGCATTCACACATACAAGTGTGCTTGTTGAAGTTGTGTTGAGTATAGGTCTTCAGATTAAGATTCGTTTGTCAATAAAATTTTTACTCCAGCGCCAAATCTTTTGAAGCATTACAAGCAGCAATATTCTACCAAACCTTTCACAAATTGGAACACAACATTTTTTTTAAACCAAATCTTTTATTCAGTCTTTTTCTTCCATTGAAAATTACCCGCAGGACACGGAATGCAACAGTTCGAACATTCACATAAACAACATACTACCTAGTCTGTTGATTTAAGCATACCGGTACAGTGAGTCCTATTTTACTTTGCCACGGCGAGGGTTCAATCCGTCGAACATACAACGTAAACGTAGGGAGGTTTTCTCTGCTAGTACTTCCCCATCCTCCACGGCTAATCGTGGCTGATTTTAAGTTTACCTTAATACACTACTAGGGGTAGCTTCCTTGGTCAATTCAAAGGCCAGTCTATTTTTTACGAAAAATACACAATCATGTCTGACCTCGTCATAAGACGAATGTTCATGAGAGTGGTGTGAAGTGCGGAGGTTTTAATGATGAAACAGAACACAAACATAAATTATTCGTATTCAAAAACAGTACAATTGAAATGACTAATCTTTGAACCCTCAGACATGAGTTTTACTCGTGAAAAGGGTTCCTTGTAATATTTTAATACGTTGGATGATAATATGCTGGGTTGAATTGAGTGAGTGACATGACGGGTGGATGGGTCGAGTTGACGAGTGCCGATGACCAAATATGGCCAAGATTAATGCGAACCACACGAACGAAACGTGAAGATGAACGAAGGAGGCACTTTTTGAGAGTTCTCTGTCACAGTCTTAATGCCCACCAATTTCCAAACTCATTATGGAACACACACGCTCTTAAATACTTACCAGCTTACTTTACTTAAACGTAGTCTTAAACCATTAAATCTTCTCCAACGCAATACATCCATAATACCTATAAAATCTCGAGTGACTTTGTCTGTGAGTAGTAGGAATGATCACGATTCACATAACAAAGGTTAAAATGGCATGATGGTACACAGGAAGTGGTGTAGTAGTTTATATGGGCTAAAGCGGTATGGTAAACAGTGTACATGCGTTGAAGTGGTAGTAATGGTAAAAACGGTAAAACATGTAACTTATGTGTTAAATGTCTGAAAATGGCATAAACTGTTTCCATGTTACACGTGTTTGTAAACGGTTTACAGGGTATGTATATTTTAAAATCTTTCCTGTTACTTGGGAAACCTCCACTAGTGGGGATCTGGTTTTCTAGTATTCTACAGTTAATTAATAGTACTGGCGGCACAGCACGAAAACTCACATGTGTCCAATTTAATTAAATGTCTTCCTATACTCACTCTTTTCAACTCGAGTCATTTTGCTCAACTAATGAGGCGTTCAGGAGTGAATCTCTTTAACACAGCAAATCCTTGTTCACCAGGATGGTGTAAATTGAGCTTTTCAGCAAACTGGGCCAGTTGACATATTCTTCACTGCTGCCTTTGCTGTGAAAATGGACACCACCGCACACTATTCCAAATGACCCCTGCACATTCTAGTACGTTTCTGTTTTCTAAGGAACAACCTTTGTGACACGAATAATGGTCTGCGCGACATTACATTGCGCGATTAAAATAATGTTTTCTCGTAAAATTTATACTTAATGATTAGTGATTTATCTCAGGTCATGCGGGGCACATTATCGCCGCAGAGTAAAAGTGAACCTGTATTGATTCTCTGAAGGATTCTTCCGTACGAGTTGATTAGATGAAATAATTACATGCACTCCTATGGAGTTTAGAGTGCTAGTGACTAGTTAGATTCCAAGGCTGAGGTATGTTACGAGTATATTGTTGTAGACTATATGTACTTACAAAAAAAGTTTAGGGAGATTATTAATTTCGAATGACTTCTGTCTATGTGATAAAAGTTTTTAATCTATCGCCACGATGTACTAGACCAGAAATCCCAAATAACTCGCTTTCGGATTCACCAGTTGATTGAGTTCGAACGCGTAGAATTCGGAATCTGATATGTTGATATTTTTATGAGATGTTAATGAAATTGCGGCGCCGGGAGTGCCTCTTTGTTTCCTATCATGGTGCCGCAGTATTTCCTAATTCGGAAAGAACATTAATTTCCATTTTGGTAAAGGGGAAGTATTCCCACAAAGTGCATGACAGAAAATGACTGTTGACTATTGAAAAGCTTTCGTTTTTAGGTGTCTAAGTTTCGCCTTTCTACCTTCTACGTTTCCGACAGGGTTCGGTTTTCTCTAGTTATCCGATCTGACTATTCCGGTTGGAAACATCGTCAAACCATTCGGATAGGATGATTCCAATATTTGACATAGCCGAAGTATTTCCAGTCCTACCGTAAATATTATTTAAATCTAAATAATTGGCCTTTCTTTCTTAGGGAAGGGTGATTTGCCAGCCTAATCTCATGAGACGATTTGATTTGTGATCATTTGAAGAATGGCATAAATGAATGGATTAATGAATGAATGAATGAGTGATGGATATAATCCAAGTGCAGTGCAATGCAAATAAGTTGCATGGTGAGATGATATGATTCGATTTAGAAGAAAATAATGAATGAATTTGAATGGAACAGAGATATTTATCAAAACATTGTTCGGGCGAGGAATGCCTGCAGAGGATGCTCAATCATCTGAAACCATGCAGTCATATTTAAGTCGGCAACAGACAACGTAATATAGGAACCGTGAATTTGAATGAGCGAAGGATTCAAGTGCTATGAGGTTCGCTCGGATGTGGTGTGAGATCATTTTGTTTAGGACTTTTGAATTTGAATAAGAAATAATGACTGGGATGAAGAATAATATTCTCGGGTCGGATCCGGGAGTAGAACGGAAAATAATACAGCGGAGAAGAATAAAAAGAACCTGTTGTTCTCTTCTGCTAGAATTCGGCGGATTAATGACACACCGAGTCTTCATTTTGAGTCAGTTGGGAACCAAAAGAACAAGGCTAAACTTCAAGCGTGAACAAGAAATCATGAAAAACTGGGATGGACTTTCTGCACAGAACTTATATTTAAAATATGAATGTGCTTGTCTGAAATCCTATTAATTAGGCTTCAGAGGATATAAATATATTAACAACCACACTGTGTTTCCGGCGAGAAGACTCCAAAAACCGTTTCCAAAAGTTAGACTACCGGAATGCTTAATTCTTCGCAAATACGGCCATATTTCTTTCGTTTTAAAATGTGAAAACTTAAATAATTTAGACCTATATACACGAGTACGTAAATCAGTCGTGAGAGGTACTAGAATATTAATTGTACTTGTGTAGCGTACAAGCGTACTCATATGTGCTCCTTGTCCGGGTGATTTGCATAAGCGAGCGAATAGTGAGCCCATAAAGAGTCCACAATAAAAAGGTGGACCGGCACGACTTAACCTGCCGTTCCACAAGATCAGATCTGCTGGAGATATTATAAATTGAATTTCTCTGATATGCAAATGTGGACCTGTTTCTGTTTGTTGCATGAAATTCAATGGATTCTATACAAGTGACCCCACGGGATTAAAGGGGTATGGTTCTGGCAGCATTTTTATTAATTAATCATTAACTTAACCGACGGGATGGGGGAATTTAAAGATACACAGCAGGTAGACACTGGTCCACACCGTACCAGTTCACATTCCTAACGAGTTAGAATGTAAAAACACTACGAAATGGAAGATAACGAATTAGTTAGCTCAAGGTTTTTCGAAAATCTCTCTTTGATCTCTCTAGAGCTCGGCATTGTCGAATGATTTTTAATTTTATTAAATAAGAATATTGTTTCATGATTTCTCAAAAATCATTGAGTATCCAGGTTTCAGCGGACATTATATTTTTTTCCGTCACGTAATAATAAAGATGAATTCGGGTCAGCTTTTGCTTACCATTTTTTCTCCCACATCTCTGTATGAGTTTCAGAAATTAAACCAATTTTAATTTTTCAAGTGAAGTGAAAGTACTAAGAAAACAGTAAAATTAAAACCATAAATCAAACATAATAGGTAGTTTCATTTAGGCGTGAGATCTTAGATTTGAGAATCACAATGATAAGAGAAAAAACTAGAGGTGATTTCATTGATATTCGCAAAATATTGACTCAGTGGAAGAAAGTACCGTAGGAATTAATTTAATTGATTGATCTTCTGGTGGCTTCAGACTATTTATTTTCTATACACAATTTTGGTTTATTGTTCTGAAAGATTACTTACGAACGCACACAGCAAATTCGTACATCCCAACAGACCCAAGTTGGTCACATTCAATCTGTTCTTATCTGCAATCCTTGATAGGATCTTTGATGCAAATCAAAAATGTACAGTAGACAACTATGGGAAAATCTCGCTCATGCAAATGAGAATCAGTTGAAAGTCAGTGTGATAATGGGTTGGATTTCAAATACAATGGCATGGAACGGAACGAAACGAAAGCTCTCTCTCATCACTCTTCTCATCTGTTTTGACCGAGGGGTGCTCGACTTTTTTAAAAGGCCTGGGACTACTTATCTTCTTTAACAACTCACGAGATTGTATCGTTTAAATGTTGTTCCCAGGCATTTGCATCGCCTTTACCCGCATAATAAATTCCAGTAAGTCAAATTCCAATCCGACACGAGAAAGTGAAAGTGAAAGTGAAAGTGAAAGCAAACAGTAGAGGGTACAGGGTGAGTCAAAAGTAGCGCTTGCATTCCAAGATGGTGCGACTCAGCCGAACAACTTACGAAGTCAAGAAAAACTTTATATCGATTGAGAGCTGGATATTTGTGGAAAGTTGCCGTAATATGGGCCACTCGAGCAGGACGACGGAGGAAAAATACATTTATGTAATTCGATTCCGAAAAGTCGAAAGTTTCAATTTTACTCTTTCTGGTAATCGCTTGATCCTAATGTTCCAGCGCTATTTTTTTTTCTTACCTTAATACTTAAGAAATGATTAATCATTTTGTTGCTTGGAGAAATTAACTCCGGTTTATGGGTAAATAGAATTGACTCCAACCATTACAAATATATGTTACGTTTCTGCAAAGCAGCAGTAAAATTAATACAATGTCTCATTTGATTGTGGAAATAGCATAATATTCAGTTGTTTTAGGTAACTCTTGCTACCAAGTAAATCGTTTAATACTTCGCGTGTTATGATGTTGTAGTGTGTAGGTACAACGTAGACAGATGTACATTAATTTGTGACTATTTGCGTTAAAACAAAGAGTTTAGTTCAAACAAAATATTGTTAGCACGCAATGAGTTGCTTGGATGGTTTTGGGTTACGAGGTACGTCGAATTCCATAGGAAGAATGGCGAGTCAACATCGCACACTCACACTTCTCTACGAAATCTCACATTCATAAACATTTTCAAAAACAATTGGAAAACCATTGTCGAGCTACTGTTAGAAAAATATCGGAGGCAAGAGAACTATGTAGCTTAGCGTCTTTTACAATAGACCATCTTTATTTAATTTGACGCCTTGCACTTTTTAATCACACCTTTTACTTGACTTTAGGTCCTTCAGCTAAAACGATCAAACATTTTATAGCTCATTCTCATCATCGTCAGTATCAATAAAAGTATAAATGTCCAAAGGTTCTGAGGGACCACTCAAGCAACAAGTTTTTGCACAAAATATAATTTTTGAACTTTGGGTTGAGAGAAATATTGATCTAGCTATAAATGAATTCTCAAATTAAAATTTTTCTCATGTACACATACAGTATGCGAGTGCGAACCTCGGTTTTTTCATTTCATTTCAACGATGAATCAATTGAGATTTATTCTTATTGTTGTGACGAATGTTGTGCTTTTGCTTGTGAATAAACAAATCTGAATCTGAATCTGAATCTGGTTCAAAACTGAAGCTGGATTTTCACACAGTATTCAGAATTTGGCGAAAACCAATGACATTTCAAGAAATTGGAATCACCAGAGAATTTCTTATTGGATCTCCACAAAAAAAATATATGTACTTTCTATGTGCTAGTGTTTTGCCTTGCTTCCTAATATTTTTTTTTGCTTTTTCTGTGACCACACAATTAATTAAAAATAATCCAAGATTTCTGTTAGGAATGTTAAGGCCTGCAGGATAATTCGTATTTATGTCTTTATTTTGATATGCTCCAAATTAAATAGCGTTTTAAAATTAAAACTTACTTTCGTTTTTACAGATAAAATTATTTTTTAAACCGCCGTATTTATAATTAATTAGTTCGCATTGTTGTTCTCTAAATGTACGAACAGTGTGATTTGTTACGAAACGTTTGCTAATAAAACCAGGTATCACAACTTTTACCAGCTATTTGACGGATAAAACGATGAAATGATGCAATAATAGTAAAATTATGATGTTATGTAGTAATAATATGCGTACAATACTTTAATTATGATGAATTGTAGTACATGCATGTGCTTTGCAGCTCTCGCCGCCCTATCAATCTATTGGATTGCAGGCAGATAGTAGTGCATTGTAATTGTAAAAGAAAGGCATTTGGCTGGGAAGCAATAATTTTCTCGCTTGTCGCCTTCAGCGCTATTTCACTTCTTCCTTGGGTCGGTCGTAGGCGTACGTGCATATAATCATTTTCACGCATGATATCCCACAAATGCTTCAATTTCACACGGAGCTAAACTCTTTAAACAAAAAAAATACCAAAATTAAAATTGACAATAATAAAAATGAAAATGAAACATGAGCAAATGTGAAGGTTCTTCTAATCACATCAAATGACATCAATAGGAATAGAGGAATGTCAATGCTAATCCGAAATTATGAAGCAATCATGTGGCTGCGGCTGTGGCCTGCAGAGCACACAAACCATAACATCGACAAATAAGAGTTCAACAAGCTTATATTTTGATACTCTAAGATTACGCAATCCTGCTTGCCTGGAATTGAATGAAATAATATGAGAGCGCCAATCCAATCCCGTATTCCCGTATCTTACAATTTCCAAGTGCAAGTTATAAGTACACAAAAAGTGTCATAAAGTCAAAAGTTAAGTCCATCTACTACAAATCAAAGGTAAAAGTCCATGTTGTATCCATGCATGCGTGCGTGCTTTTGCTCATACAGTAGTTTACAGGCTGGCAAATATGTTAAAATAATAGGAAAGTCTTGAACTTGAGCACGGTTAACAAAACCCGGAATTTTTATTGGTATTTAATACTGACAACTATGAAGACTTCTAGATAACTGAAAAATGTGACCTTAATTTTAGTTGCTTGGAGCAGGTCTAATTCCGACGAATCTTAAAATTCGACCTCCGATCTATAGTAAAGCCGCCTGGAAGCACATGACGGAGATGTTTGGGACCATGTATTTGTAATTTGTGGAAGTTAGAATAAATCCTCCACACATGAAGTCAACGGTGGTTATTAGAAAAAAACCTCAAGACATTGAATTGAATTGAAATAAGAAGGTGTGAAGGTTTATAGTATGATTTAAAGTTAGCTAAAGGCAACCAAAGGAGGTCCGAGAAGGTTAAATCTTAAATGTACCCTGCCTGGTTACTGGTTACGCTATTGAGTAATACGGTAAGCGGAGGGGCTCACTCGTACACATGGCACGATACATTGTTAGTGATTGTCAGTGTCACTCAAGCTTTAAAGAAATAAAATGGAACACATTAAATGAAATTGTTAGGAGTTAACTAAAGGGTTAGTGTGCGCAAAAAATAAGAAGTAAAAAAGAAATAAAATGAGACAAAAAAGAGTACAAGAAGCCGAAACCACAAAGACGCTAAGAAGATACGACAATACAATAGAAAGGACAAATTCTGTGGCGTATCTGAGGGATATTCCTAGATTCCTCAGTTTGATCACATTTCAACCGTTCTTCCGTTACTGGCAGAATATTAAAAATGGCAATACTCCCAATAATTGGCATTCGCGGGAAACGCAGCGACAAGTATTTTTCACGAGACAATTGATGCATGCTTCCCGATTATTACAGGTGAAATATCAGTAGCATAAAAGAGAGTAGGAACACAAACCATATCTGCTGGACAGATCGAACTCCCAACAATCATCCTGGCCAGGGGAGGGGGTTTTAAACACCCTCCTTAACGCGTCTAATAAACTCTCTGGAGCTGACAATTCCCACACACTTGGGCAATTTAGTGACTCAAGTGGCTACGCGACGGCTTGCTAGAACTAGAAGTAAGCGGATTTGTTTATTTCGTCCTTCCAACTCTTTAACCCTCATTGGAGATGCAAACTCATGCCCACTCTGTGGATTTCCACAATGTGACAACAGATTACCTTAAATTTTTAATTCTGTCATCTCCTCCCTAATTAAAGAACATTATGAGCCAAGTGTTCGGACATAACGCATGTGAAACGTAAAGGGATCATTTTCTTAAGGAACGTCCAGTCTCGAAGTCAAAAGTCCATACTACTATGACCGGATTAGGTTTCCATTCCACGCATTTTTATTTCAAGTTTTCAAAAGAGTAAGTCCAACTTTTCTCCTCAATGGAATGGTCAATAGTTCGACACATATGTGAACTGTAAAGTCCAAATCCTCTTCTTCAAAATTCCGAATACGGGCTCAGCGGGCATTCTTTTCAAGAAAGAACTAATGAGGGTTTTCCATTCCTATTACGTTTACGTTTTGAGCCGTCTGTTGGTCCACTCGTCAGAAACTGAAATGAGTCAAAGATAATAAGTCCTTTGTTCAACCAACTTTTAAAGTAAAAAAAAAAGAGTCGGGTCGGGGTGTTGAGAAAAATGCCAGCAAAGGGAAAATCCCTTTGAACTTTAATTTTACACAAGCAATGGTCTTAGAAAACGTCAGAGTGAAGTCCAACCTTCCACAAATGATTCCTTAATTCTGTGTAATTTAGGTTTATTTTCCCCTAGTTTGTGCGAAAAGTTGCTTTAGACTGCAATGCCATGCCGTATTTTAAATTAAAAGATGTAAAATAAGAATTAAAAATTTCAAATCAATCTCCTTCAACCAGTCTGGAATGCATTCCTGAGATTCTTGCAAATATTGACCATTTCTTCGCTGGGCGCAAGGAGTTCGAGTATCAGTAAATAAGTATCAGAGCTTTTAAAATATTTGCTCGCTCCTTCAGTTGTTCGTTTTGTTCGTGTCCGTGGTTATTTATTAAGCTTGAAGAGTCTTTTCATTTCTCGCCAGGTGTATGATGAGCACATTCAGACATTCTTGTTCTCAGCCGGCTCACAATTAATACTGGTTTGTATTAAGTGGTTGTTTGTCCAACCTATTCACAGTTGATTGTCACTGTCAAGAAAAGAGGAATTCAGTTGTCACCAATACCAATATAAAGCATTGTCCACTCATTTCAACCCGTCACAATGCGTTGACGGCACAATCGTTTCCCACAGAAGTGCTGCACTTAATGTGGAACATTCATTCATGACCTGGAATGCTATGAGGCGGATTCGAAGCGATGTTTAAAAAAACGATATTTCGGGCGAAGTTAAATTGGAGGCAGGGGTTATATACTGAATCCCAAAGACATTTTGGACATGACTACAGTCACTACAGACCGAAAATAATTGAATGAAAACATTATGTTCGGATTCGGACTCTCAGGCCCCCTTCATCATCAACCTCAGATGATGTATTTGTGACACATTACATAGAATGACGAACCGACGACTCTTCAGTTATCGACGTCAAGAATTTGTGAGTTATATTTTAAATATAAACCAAGAGGATTTCTTCCCTGACTAACCTGTCGCACGTCGGAGGACAAGTGGTGGACATTTTGTACATTTTCTACCTTTGTTTACGACCTGACAACTTTGTCTGATAAGAAGGGAGTCTGAGACAAATACCCGGAACGGAGATGTATTTACCTGCCTACCTGTACTTATTTCTTACCTGCCCTGAACTGGTATTGCCTAACCCTTTGAGTTACCTAATCGCTTTCGTACCCTTACGTGAGTGTACATGAGCTCTTGCTCTAAGGGACTATTCGTCCGTGTCCTTTGAGTAGACATCGGGAGCCCTTCCCTCGACGAACTTAACAACAAGTGGCAAGTTAGCACATATTTCCAACCACCGCTTTTGGCCTAAACACAGCGCAAAGAGACGAAATGGATTATTAAGGATGATCCTTACAATCATGTGCACAGATCACAGGGTCTATCCTGGCCGTGGCCGTTTCGACGGGATAAGACCGATAAGAACAGAAAAGGTAGGTAGTAGTTTAGTTGGTTGGGTAATTGTGCGAAGGACGACAAGGGAAATGAAAGAGGAGCATTTTTTAACCACACCCTTTGAGACCTAAATGATCAAAGGGACCACGTTCGTAACTCTTTTCCTTAATGGTCGGTCACTCACTCAATTTCCCGTCAACTCAAACTAAACCGACCGATTTCTTTGAAACACCTTCCGTGTGGCAACCAATTATTACATAAAGTGAATTTACAGGACAGTATACGGGCTCCTTGAGTCTCATGATGGGAATTCGAATGTGTCCTGGTCAAATATTACTTCCATGGTTGAGTTGGAGCCGGGTGTCTGTCTTTAATCATCAAAATCCCTCCGTCTGTTTTCAACTGCGTCCCCGGCGGTATCTTCTTTTTGTTGTTTCTGAGTGACGACTAGATGATGATTTGGTTCGTACAACAAAAAAATAGGTTTTTGCTAATTTGCTTCTGGTTACTACTGACATTTAGCCAACAGTGGTGGGCGACAGGGGTACCTTGTGAGCTATGTTGAAGATTAGCATTCAAATAGAATTTTAATTTTTAGTTCCGCTTGTTCTAATAGTTGGCAAAGGTTGCCTCTATGAAATTTATAAATTCCGCTGGACATTTGATGAGGGTGTCTGAAATACGGTGTTCTATTTCATATTTTCATGTTCTAGTTTTTGCTGACGTTAATAATACTGTTAGAATTCATTCGAGAAACGTCTTTTCAGCAAGTTCTACCCCGACTGGCGTCGACAGAACTCGTCACAATTTATCCGTACATACGTATAATATGTATGGTAAAGAATAAATGTTTTCGGGAAATTATGACTAACTTTCTTTTGCATTTACGAACATTTCTAACTACACTGACAACCTGCTCAGATGGTCAAGAGAATTTTCTCTGGGTTGCGGGTTGTAGTTGAATTTCTCATTTCCTCTCACGGTCGGGTGAAAATAAGTCTCCCGTAAATAATGCAACTAATAGAAGTAGAACGCGTGTTGAATTCGTAATCACCTCATACCCCACCCTATGTTTGAATAGGAGCAATAGGGCGGAAAAGTCTAAGGAGTCTACGAAGGACTATCCGAACAAAATATTTTTTTTAATTAAGAAATTAAGAAAAATTCCATACAATTTCATAACTACTACCAGTCGTGCGTTCTTCCCATAACAATTCAATGCACGGCGACGGCATAGACTTGTTAGTGTAACTTAAGCAATATTATTTACCTGCCAAGTCTACCTTTCTTTCTGTTCCTGCTCACCTTGCAGGTTCAAGATAACGTAACGTTAGGCAACACAACAATGGATAATGGTGTGTCAAGTGTGCAGGACTAGGTAGGGGTCATCAAAATACGTTTGACCCATTTATCCCACTTACTACAACCACTTCGACCGCTTTTATAATTCCGGACTAACCAAACCTGTTCTCCAGGAGGTTTAGAGGGAAAAGGATTTGCCGAAAGTTGGAAAGACTAGTGTTATTTTTTTTAGATTAGTTCCGTGATACAACAATGTACGTTCGAACTTGAACCCTTTACCTGTTCCTGTTACCCAAATCTAACCATTACTGCATTGATGGTTCATTGTTGTCCCTTCCCCGTCCTTTGAATAATGATTCCACCATGGCATGCAAGTGTCAGAATAACAACTCAACCCTTTTCTTTAGGACGAATCAGATCAGGTCATGGCAGAAATTCTCAAGAGAAATAATATTATGTATTATCAAACAGTGGAGCTCAATATTGCAATGCAATGGAACAGTCACGGAAGTTTTGAATAAAACTCACGGAGCAGCTGGTACTTGCTGTCCACGATTTGCGCTTGTAATTGTAATGGTTTCTATTTTCAAGGGCTCGAACGTCTTAGAGCGATGGAATGGACTCCAATGAATGAGAATCCATTAAGGACATTTTTGAATACACCTTATACTGAAAGGATAGGACAGGTTCATGCCCTACCTGACATGGCGGTTTCAATTTTCACATTTTTTCAATGACAGAATAAACAAAACGAGTATTGAAAATCGCCTGAGCCGGATGTGCTTTGGAATAAAACATAAAAAGCATTGGGTTGCCGTATGATTTTTGGGAAACCTTGAAATTTGAGATGCGTGTTCTGCTAGTTTTTTTATTTCCAATTTTTCACAGGTTGTTGGAATTTTGGTATCGCACTGGGAAGGCATGCACAGAGCCAGGGAGTTAGATACCAAGTTAGAAAATAAAATATATCATTGTTTGTAAGATTAAATATTGATAAAACAAAATATGGGAGACTCGCGTGGAGTTGAAGAAAGTATTGAAGATCAGCAGGGAAGAGTTGATCACGGAGAGAAACACGCCTGGACAAAGTACACCGATGAGTGTGGGGTTAAAACTTTTTAAGGGATTTGTGGAAAGACGAGGAGATGCGGGATTCCAAGAATCAAGTGTTGGGTCGGCAAAAACAGAAGGAGGTCACGGTAGGGTGTCCAACAGTCACACTTGGAGGGCGTCCCTTAAGACCCTTCGGAGATTTCTTGCTCAAAGTGCAAGTGCCTGGGAAAGAAGGCGGGAGACGTCTCGGAGTCCGGGACTTATGTTTTTTGTGCACCGTGCATGTGTATCCCCTTAGGATTTTTTTCTAATCTCAAGAAACAAAAACGAACCTCAGGGTTCTTGTATTTTTCTTTTATTTTAAATTGAAGGCTCAAGTTCGGATGTAAGAAGAAACAAGAATCTTGACGCAATCATTCCCGCTGGCTTCTCACATTTATGACTCCACGCCTCGGCCTATTCCCTTATTTCTTCCTTTCATCCGAAAACTCCGAAAACCCATGGCGGCACGTTGATTTCATTTCCTCAAAGCTCAACAATAATAAAAATACAACAACAAAACAAATCATTTTGGCTTTAAAAAAATTTGTGGCTTTCTCGTACTCTGGAGGTGCTTACTTTAATTTCTTTCGAATGTTTTCACGAAAAACTTGTGTTATTTACCTCCTGCCATTTCCCATTGCTGGTTTTTATTTCTTTTCTTCAAAAATTGAAAGCAATTGCATTTCTGCCTTCTGCCTTGGTTTGTGAGAGTGACAAATGAGTTTCAGTTCCCATTATCTTTTCCCTACAGATTTCATGTCATCACATCACCGGTGATGTTCTGTAATTCCTATTTCACTTTGTACAGTATATCTTTCCAATCCAAGTCAAACTTTCGACCACCTTGCATCAAAATTCTTAGCCCATATGGCCGGATCACTACTAAAGTAGGAAGATGGTTAGAATTCCGTCCCGTTGTCTTCTAAATATACAGACTTTTGAATGGTTTCAAAATGTTTTGCCAAAAAGCATAATTTTCATAGAAGCCTGAGGTTTACGTTCGCGGAGTTCAACAACACTTTCTGTAATTTCTAGTACGGCTTGTTTAAACTTCAATTCTTAGTTAATTAGACCATTTAATCCGGCCTCAGTATTCGTGTTGCAAAAATACTTTTACAAAAAAAAATTGAAAGTTAATTGTATATTTTAAGATTTTAGTGTGAGGATGACGAATTATAGAGATAGGGTCGTAAGATTTGTGAGGAACCTTTTAATGCAATAATGGTATCACAAAAATCTTCAGAGAGGTTATGGTGCCTCTAGCTCCAACCAGAAGACCAGTCACCGCCAGGTGACTCTCCACTCGAAGCGGGTATCTCTCCAACAGGTACAGGATCCAAGGGTCATGTCCTTTAACTGGTTTGACTTCTCATGTTGAACTTTGCCAGTTTCTAAGCGGATCGTAAGCGGGTCGATAATGAACCCGTATCTTGTGACAGGATTGGAGGTAATAATGTGAATTCGGCAATTTCATTCTCATACTGTCTGACACAGTGTACTTCTTTATGTACTGTTAGATTTGTACTCTTCAGGGCTGGGCTGGGCTGAAGCAAATGAGTCAGGGGACTGCATGAGCCAGTTGAAAATGCGAATCTGACCTCACGCAGATTTGTATTCCAATTTTGCTAACATTTTGCTACCAAACGACTTGCTTGGTCGTACCTTGTTACTCAAGGGCGCATATATAGGGAAGTAAAGAAACGTTTGACATGCTTGATAGAAATCGGTTTCATTAGCCTAAAAACGTGACCTTTTTCTCCAACAGTGTACACATAGACATATGAGATCTTCAATAATATGTCAAACGTTGAATCATAATGTAATGAAATTGGTAAAATAAGTAGTGAGTATTCGGTCCGAAGTCCGACGGAAGAGATGACACAGCATTTATGAGTTAAGGATTGAAACCGCAGGAGTCACTCCCACTCCCCATTGTGTCTTTTAAAGTCAAAATCACGTAAATGCCCACAATGTCTGCAGGACTGGCAGTCATATTTATTGTTTGTTGTCGTTTACAGGTAAGCGACAAGGCACAATTTCTTAACTTGCATGTGGTAAAACTCAAGTCAAGTGTCCATCGTCTCCGTCCCACATTTATTCTGTTCTTCGTACCTACGCAAGTTGTCACTGTCAATGTGGACTGTCACCAAAGCCAACCCAGAAAGTTGCGACTGCGACCGGTACGCTGTGGAATTCATGTTCGTAAGAACTTCTCGTCATCTTCTAATGAAGTTCACTCACGCCTCAGTCAAAATTCTTTCTTTTCTGTCACAGAAAAAAGACAGTCTTTGAGGTTGTGGGCTGTGACGGTGATGTGATGGTGTGAGGCTGAAATTCCAGATTCTCTTATATCTTGTACGACTTGGACTGGGACTTCGATGCGTGTCATTTTCATCCGCGTGTCATTGGTATTTTATGTTTTTGTACAGGGTCCCACATAAACACAGCCCCAGCACCCCTTGCGGCCGAACCATGGGACCGGATATTCAAATAAAATAAAATCAGAAAGATCATGGTAGATCAGAATCAGTCAAACAAAATATGAAAACCAACTTCCTTATCTCTTAATCACTCTGGGGTGTCTCAATTGTCGGTCATGGCATCCTATAATGAGGTGATGTCATAACTAACGGGTGTTTTAAAAAATAAGAGTACAACACTAACGATAAGTTAAACTTGTGTTTCTGGAGAATACGACTTATGGAGAGTTAGTTTAGTTTAATCCGAATGGTAATAAAGGAATTGGAAAATTATTTCAATTCCAATATCTTAGTGGGTCATTCCTTCTTTATTTTAAAATTTATGCCAATCCGATACACGGATTGCGTAAACAATATAATTCTTATGAAACGTATATCTCAATATTTGCTGAGTACCTCCACTCTAGACTGGTAGAGGGGTTGTGGTTTTGTGGGACCTTGTAGATTTGTTTTTCCAAGGCAGCACACCATGACGTATTTTCATGTCCGTCTCTTCAATTCTTTCACTTGACAACAAATGAATGTAGAAATGTGGTCATGAAGGAATAAAAAAAAATCGAATTCTTTAGCTTTTGGTTTGGCTAAGTAAGCGAGTGATTTTTGCGGGGATTGAGATGACAAGAAATGAAATTGTTGGAATGGATGACGGACGGCATACTTGAAATAACGAACGATAACTTGATCTTCAGCAAGATTAATAGAGATACAGGGATTACATTACTAAACACAGAAGAAAGGACCTCAGACAGGTTGGAGTGCTTTCTCTCGCAACAATACAAAATCCAATCGTTAAATCCGTTAGACTGGTATCCAGCCTCCTAAAGGCAAGTCAAGGATCAAATTTCTTCAATATCAATAATGATTGTAACAGCCGTAGCCCCTTCCACGGCATGGATTCATAAATCAAACATTCATCTTAAATCCCATAAATAAATCTCCAATGATGAAAATTGTAAACTACATGGCTAATAATAGGGCACTAGGGTTGGACACTGCACTTGTTCGCCCTTACGATCTCTCGATGAGCACCTCCTGCAGGCTTCCTCGGGCTTAGGTTTCATTTCCTTCAGGAAACTTTTGAGAAAAAAACAAATGGTTAACTTTCTGTGCACGGTCAGGTGGCCAGACCAGACCGCATGACCAAGTTCATTGGAAACCAAAACGTTATACCGAGTTTGACTGACCGTGGCCCGGGAAATGAAGAAACATGAAGCCTGATTGGTTCAAGTGGGAATTTAATGGGAAATGGAACTGAAAATGAAAACGAGAGCATACGGACCTAAAGCAGTTGAACTCATTCATCAGACCAATCCTGTAATTTTATGAATGAATGAACCATGGAAGAGTCGACTTGACTACGCATTTAGGGTTATGAATATCTGTGTACGGGGTCCCCAGTGTATTCGCCTTGCATTGGCATTCTATTTTTATTGAGACACCCGCTATATCGTTACAAACCAGACAGGAACAACACATATAAACCAGCTATTTTATTCCCGGGTTAGTTCAAAACAGTTCATCATTATCAGAAGTCGCTGCCGACCGAATGGTACTTCTTTTCGTCTTTTACTGCGCACGCTCCGAATCAACTGATTATTGATGTGCAAATAATATGGAAGACTTCTTTTTACCGGTTTTCGCACTGAACGCAAATTCAAATTAGCATTTGCGTAAAAAAAATTTCATAACATGCCGTTGAATCTGAACAGCTAGGTTGCCGAAAAACGTATTCTGTTCCTACCAGAAACTCGTTTATTCACTTACACATGCAATGTGAGTGCATCAAGCTCATTGGTTGCCAATTGCCATATGCAGGGTATTCCCGAAAAAGAAATTGTTTGTTCATTTTTTCGGATGGATACAAGAACTTATGTTATGGTCATGACAGAATTTAGAATCAACACGAACTTGGATGGCCCCAACAGTATCAATGACTTTGATGTCACTGAACATAACATAAATTCTTGTATCCATTCGAAAACACGAACAAACAATTGGCTTCTTTTTCGGGAATACCCTGTACTATGGTGATATTTCAGACTATCTGACGCTGAGGTCACTTCTTTATGTTGTCGAGATAACTATCTAGCTGGAATGCATATATTGAGTACCCTGTACGTACTTGTTTGATCATAATATGGAACATGAATGAATTGCCAGAAGGAACAATGGAAGGACTGCGAGGGAAGTCCGAAGAAACAATGGCATCAACAGGTGGTTGTGAAGTGATCTAATTGAGAAGACACGACATGAAGCACGAATGAACCTCAGTCAGCAACCTAACCTGCCTAGTTAAATAGACCGGTGACCGTCTGGTGTTGGTGGTCAGTTATCACAGTCATAGTCTTGGCACGGCGGTATTTGATAAGAGAGTCACCATTACGTCCCATTTACATGCCATTGTAAAAGCAGTTGCTTTTCTTAAAAATTAATCAGCAGGTTGAGTTGAATGAAGAAGGGCATCTGTAGCAGTATGCATGAGCGGAAGTGGGAATGATTGGGCATGAAAAAATGTAATAATGTTGTGGTTCAACAGGGTTAAAAAGTTGAACCAAGGCAGAATGTAGTAAAATGTTGTATGAGCGAGCGTAAAAACACTACAATTATTACGAGGGTTGACGCGGTTGGTTTCATTGAGGAAATTGAACATATGGGGGGCCCCTACATGTGTGTAATATTGTAGTGCAAGTGTTAGGGCTCGGACCGTTTCTCTCTAGAAACGAAACGAAACGGAAACGAACCGTTTCGTTTCGTTTCCGTTTCCATATT
>JAQFYE010001323.1:0-23827 GCA_034694305.1 Protaphorura glebata | reverse complement strand
TAATTTCTCCATAACCTCAAAAAGTGTGCTAATAACAGCCACCGCCATTTGTGCGCATGTTTCTTGGTTGCCATGTCTACTTAGTTAAGAGGTGGCCGTAATTAGTACATTGTCTCCATGGTGGCTGGAATTAGCCCACCCCGCCCTATGAAATATTATGAGAATTTGATGTGAAATAATCAAAAGAGCCGAAATCATGCTTGTTTTTTCTTATGACTCGTAAGCAAAATTACGATAGAGGTAAATTAGACAAAGAGATTTAGTCTACTTTTATTAGGGTCAAAAATCTCAGTTTTGACTCTTTTCAACATTTGGCCCTAGAGGAAAATTGTTAGGGTAGGGTGGGCTAATCCTCCCCACCACCGAGCGAGTGTGCTAATTAGCCACACCCCTTAACTACATGAGCGTGTGACTCCCAAAGCACGCCCACAAATGGGAGTTGGATTATGGCTAATCGTCACACCTTCTTCCCTTCAAAGGGAAACGTTACGCACAAAAAAAGTGCGCTATTTAGCTCCTATATCTTTGTATATTAATCTCGTATATTAATGAGCGGGCTAGCGGTGAACGGCTGTGGTTACGCCCTACCCCCTTAACTGCACGAGCATGGTAACCTCATAGCACGCCCACAAGTGGTGGATGGGGCTAGTTAGCACACTTTTCCAAAGTGGGGCGCATTAGCCTACCCTACCCTAAACTTTAAACCGAAGGAATAATGAATAATATTGACACTTCAACAATACAATAACCAAAAATATCTCAACATTGGAAGGATCTAAAAAATTCGGATAAATCTCATCAGAAGTTCGAAGTTTCGAATCCGCTGGTAAGCTTTTCGTTTATCAAATTGGCCCTACTATCGTTCGTAAGCACTTCATCGTCGTAATCATGAAAACCTTGAATTTGAGTGCTGTTATAAGATCTACATTACTAATACATTACTGATTTCGGTCATCAATAGCAACAACACAGCAAAAGGTCACATTGGTGTATCATGCAGAGGGTGCTGCTAATTCTGAGATAGTAGGTAAAGTAATTATTTGTACGTTATAAACGTATTATTACATTATACGTTAATATACGTGTAAATCATTATTGCACACATGTCACAAACATACAAATACAAAAAAATATAAAAAAATAAAACATTGTATCAAATCTCTCGTAAAATTTTCAATAATAACAGATTTTTGTGCACATGGAATGGATGGCCTTGATAGAATATTTGCGTCAATTTCAGAATTACGAACGACAAGTCCTTAATATCACATAACTGATTATCACCACAGTGGAGTGTACTGTAAAGTACACTGCACTGCACTGAAGTCTGGTATTTTATATAACCTTTAGTCCAAATATGAACTCTTGAAATCATCATGGCTTCAATTCAACCCTTAAATTTATGTAAGCACAAACCACAACATTTTTGGAAATGTTAAAATGTTTCCAGCGCCGACTGTATCTCCATTAGGAATTCTTGAACCAAATCTTCGGATGGAAATATTTTCGGATCCGCATTAGCTACAATTTGAAACCCCCCGTTGTAGGAGAGCAATGACAGATGTAGTGCTAAAATCATTAGAAAAAAGAAAGGCCGACTTTAAAACAGTCCTATTTGCAGGATGTAGTTATTCAACACTTTTTAAGGGTCGTTGAAAGACTAAATTCAAAAAATTCAAGATTTGTGTAAAATTTGGAAGTTATGGTTAACACTGCACACTGCACGCAGCACGGCAAAGCACAATACAAAATAGGTCAGATGCAAGCTTGGGTCAATTACAAATTACAATTACGTAATTGTAACTGTAATTAATTACATCTAAAATTTTGCACGTAATTTGTAATTTAAATTACGTTTCTCTCAATTACAATTGTTGACTAGTAAAGAATGAACGAAGTTTTGGATAGTGAAAGCAAAGATGTGTTTTTAGTGCTGATAAACACGAATAAAGTTTATTTGAAATTGTAATAGCAATAAATTACTTTCGAAATTTTGCATGTAATTTGTAATTAATTACTTCAAAATTTATGACGTAATTTCTAATTGTAATTCAATTACCTTAAAAAGTGAGTGTTTAATTTGTAATTTGTAATTTATTACATTTTCAAAGTAATTGACCCAAGCCTGGTCATGTGTTGGGTCCTTCTAAATATGAGTAGTCTTCATGATTGAGCAAATAAAATTTGTAGTATTACGCTGTGTATAAATATTTAATTTTTGAAACTTGCTTACGAGCATATTCAGTCATCCACAGTTTGAAGTACATGCTACAGACCGGGCTTCCAAGAAGATTGATCTGCTGAATTGGCCCCATAAAATCGCTGATGAACAAAGGTGTCACTACTGTAGATTCTTTTTTGTAACCAGTTTGGAAGTGATCCGAATAATTCAAATTTGTAATACGAAATGATTGGGAAGACTGACTTCTTCGCATAAGACAATGCAACTTCACATTCTTGCATTAATTGACATTTGTTTGTTCCCGCAATAGGTAAAAGGACCCCTATATTTGCACTGTGAATGAATATCAGCATTGATTACAACTTCCCACTTATTGAAATTCGACATCAAATAATATTTCTGTGTCATCATAACAAAAAATTGAGGCACGACATAGTATACGACCATAATTGCTGAAAATATTCTTACTGGCGGTTTACTAGCAGACCAGAATGATCGGGAAGCGGTTGAGGACGCGATACCAAAATGGAGTTCGGAATTACGAGTCCATGGTTCTGAAAGAATTTGTAAATACCCGCAGAAGTCGCGGCGAATAAAATACTAGCGAATGACACATGGTTCTTAGAACTTGCAACTTTAAGCGTTTCAACTAATATCGGACACTTGTCCTTGCGATGATTCGGGTATCGTCGGACAATTCGTTATTGTCTTTAAAAGTCCAAGGGCAAGGGCTGCTATCGCTGTCGTCATTTTTAAGTCCGTCAAAGATTATCTCCTTTAAAATACAAAAAGGAAGAGTAAGGGCGATAAAATATTTTGAAAGGCAGCTGCCATTTTGAATTGGCTTCTGAATGGAGTATTCGTCCGAACATTTCATCAACGTTTGAAAGATGGCGCGGCCATCACCCATTGAGTGGTGGATTTTAAACATGACGTGGCACTGCCCTTGGGTTCCATTTCCACGTATTAATCGAATTTCCCATGGTGATTTTCTGGGTTCGAACCGTTCTTTGAGCCAGTCATTTTCGTACCTTGCGATCGTTCTTTTCTCATCTGCTTCCGAAGTGCCGAGGTAGATGTCTTCGCATTTGAAATGATCTGCGACTTTAAAATCCGGCTCGAATTTCCAAAATGGATATCCTAGCCAGTTCTCTGTGTACATTCTGAGTTCAGGATTAACACTTGTTTCCGGGTCCAAGAGTGCTACAGTGATTCTTTGGATTAATTGCTCAGAATTTAATTCCCCGCTCATTTTTAAGGTTACCATTGTGTTCCAACGTTCTTCTTTGTCCATACCTCGGTAAAGATATGCACTACTCTTGGATTGCATAATTTTGAATAGGTCGGGTCGACAAAAACGTTGGATTTTGCTCAAGATAAAACGGAAAAGCAAAAGCGGCAGGACAAGTATGATAAATAACACTGCAAACACTATACCCTGGATAATTGCAATGACCAGACTTTTAAATATTCGAACTATTTTTCTTAAGTTTGAAATCATTTTGTGGCCAAATAGCTATCAAGTCACGGTATCTATTTCTTCGGGACTGTCACTTCAGCGGACACATCCGGGCGTTAATCCAACAGGTCCCGGGTTCAATTCCTTGTTGGCGTACGACTAATTTCCTTCTACCACTGGGTGATCACAGCGTACTTTGGTCTTCAGAGATCCTGGTTTAATTATCTGGGTCGGTGGGGCCACTGGAGTATCTTCTCTAGAGAAGAGTCTCCTCGTTGATTTCGATTCAGTCCTACGAACCATGAACTGGTTCAGTTGATAAAGCGCGAATTTGAACTGAAGAGGTTTAAATAACTATACTAGTAACTTGAACCACCTTTAACACTATAAACCCAGGTGAAATTCTTGGGATAATAAATAGAATAGTAGGGGTAAATATTAATCGCTCGTCAAAGAACGATTTGATGTGTGTCAATGATTCCTGGGTGTCTTAAGGATGAAAATAAAGACGACCATGGCGTCCTAAATTGCAACTGGGTAATATTGATCGTGCTACACATAGTGATGTGAACAACTGCATAAATAAAAATGAAAATAACGACAATTTTAATCTCGAAGGACATGTACATGTACGTGGACAATGTAACTATAGATTTGCATTTTGGAATTCAATGTGACTTCCTGTGAAGACCTAAAGAAACCAGTTTGTTGCGGCAATCTTATATAGAGAATAGCCATTGACACCACTATAATTGTAGTCCACATCAAGGTTAATTGGAAGCATTGCATTCTCTTATCGATTCTCTCTACTCTAAATTGTCAAAATTAAAAGCTACGCAGCAAGGTCTTATTTAATTAATAGTTAGTGGTGCCACTAAATTGGTACTAGTAGATGACCATATCTATTATTTTGTCTACTTCTCATTAAGCTGATTTGATTAATTGGATGAATATCTTAATTTAATCATTTCTGATCGCACGTGATGCGTTGGACTTTCCTTCGCGCGATCATATTTAGTTAGTCATGTAGTTGTAAATGCAGATGCTTCATTCACGATGGCAGAAATTATGAATTTGATGTGACACCCAATTAATCTATTGAATTTAGAAGACACGAAATAATGATTATTGTATGATCCTTTACTGGTACCGAGAATCTCGTCCGGCTTCACTCGAGTTGAGGGTTCGATTCGTTGAGCGGCTATGTATAAATGTGCCTGAAAAAGCATTTCTCGACAGGATTATTCCAAACCGTGGGTACCTCCTTAACCATATGAAAAGCAACACAATCTCAGCGAAAAATTTATACTATCCTCTACGACGAATATCAATTTATTTATTTACAACCTTAAGTCAACGTTTAGTCATACAGTTACAGTCATACTACAAAATTGGTAAAATGACTAAGAAAAAAATGCAGCACAGAAGGACCGCGAATAAGAAAACAAAAATATGAGAACAAAGTCCGGCCTTCCAGTTGAATAAATCATAACAACAGAGACCACACCCCATAAATTTCATCGTCTTGTTCATGATTTCCAGTTTGTATGGTGGGAAACGGGAGAAGCTTTCCAGTTTGTGATGTAACCAACATTGCTTGTATCGGACGACAGATTTCCGGTGAGAAAATGTTTCAAATGAGTATTTCCAATGACAGTTTCCTGTTCCACTGTCTCCGACTCCACCGAAAGGTACCCCGGGATCTAAAACACAAATATATTGAAATTTTTAATTGAAATGTGTGTTAAATGTATATTCGACGAATTTGTTTATGTAAAACTCCCTAAATCGAACGACACACTGATATTTGGAACTCATAGGGCATAAGCATAAGGAGCTGGTTCCTATTTATAGCATACCGGCAAGGGCAAACCCGTTCCATAATTTATAAGAGTTTTGACGTTAGTACCATCCGATTTTAATATTCCAATATTTGTCATTTGTACGCCACCTATGAGCTCGGAAATGAAATGGGCGGAGTTGACGCAGACTGGAGCGCAGTATGGAAACTCCTGGCATGAGACATCCGTTGTTTGTTCACAGAGTTATATTGAAGATTATACTGGTACCATTGCGATTGTTATCGAATTATACTAACTTATGTGGGTTTTAGAAGTGCACTATAAAGAATGACCACTAATAATTCATATACCATTTGAATATGACACTTACGGACACTATGCATAACAACGTCGTTCACTGCGACACCTCCACTCGATGTTTTGTCAATAAATTTGTTCGCAATGGCAGATTTCTTTGTGAAAACGTAAGCAGCCAGTGGTTTTGGTCTGGAAGATATTAAATAGGTCTTAGTTTTTTAAAAAGACGCACTTCAAACAGAAATGGTGAAATTTGTTTGTGTAATATTACAGTGACAAAATTTGGGCAATGGCTTGGTCCAGCGAATTCACCAAAAGAATAGGTAGAATTGGCCCGAAAATTTCATCCTTCATTAACAGATCAGAAGGCTTGACATCAGCTAAAACCAGATTTAAAGTTATTTTTGGAATATCCAGAAAGAAACCAAATATATTGTCAGTTTATTTTTGCAAAATTGACATTACTTATAATGGTGGGTGATATCCATTTGTCCGCTTCATCGAAATCACCACCAACGGCAATCCGACCTTGGTAATTAAGAAAATTAAATTTACTACCCAAGAACGAGAATAGTCTTGCTAATTAATTATTATTTCGTATCATTTATGCCGAACCTCCACCATCCGTCAATAAACGCTTGAGCCTTTGGAAGTGTCCATTGCTAATAATTCGTCCAAGGTCTGGACTATCCTTCCAGTTTGTTCCATACCGTTTGTTTAGAATTATCGGTACCACTCTCAAAAATTCGTCTTGGACTTTCTTGGAACAGAGAATGTAGTCTGGGGACAAACAGATCTGACCCAATGTCACACATTTTCCAAATAAAATTCGTTCGGCAGCCATTTGAATGTTAGATGAATCATCGATGTACACCGGGCTGCAAAAATAATGGTTTTCCGAATCACGCAAATAAACTCAAAATTTCTAATTATCAGTACTCGGTGGGGTACTTTGATATTCTATTTGAACTCGCAGCAGTTGGTTACTGTTCACCGGCTTTATTACAGTAGTACCAAATTCGGACCTAAAATTTGTGAGGTTAGTTTAAAAAAAGAAAAAAAGAACGTACTTCTTTCCGCCCAGCTCAAATGCAACTGGTGTCAAATGCTTTGACGCGGCTTCCATGACACTTTTGGCTATGCCTGATGACCCGGTGAAGAAAATATGATCAAATTTATTTTTCAATAATTCTTTTGACCCCACAGCATCCGTTTCAAAACTTTGATAGCATTCCTGGAACCCAAAAACCCAATTAGGGCATAATTTCAAAATTAATTATCGAGCTTGTGCGGTGGCAAGGTGATTGGTTGTCTTACACTCCAGACGTATTCCGGCTGGAGAAAATTAGTCTACCATACCCGATGTCATAACCCTATGTTACGCTAACACTTACATTGTCCAAATATTTTGCCATAAGTTTTGTGAGCGTGGCGGATGAATTTGAACTCAACTCTGAATGTTTAACGATGACACAATTTCCAGCAGCGATTGCTCCTGCCAATGGAGTAATAACAGTCAGACATGGGAAATTCCAAGTTCCAAGGATAACGCAAACACCGTACGGCTCTCTCCGAACATATGATTCAACACCAGTGGTCCACAGTATAATATTGTTGTTTGGATACTCCTTTTTCATATTTGATTTGAGGTTTCGAATTTGATGGTAAAGATCCATTCGGACAGGTCCGATTTCTGTCAGCAGGACTGTAATATAAAATATAGGATTTCAAAATGTCTGAACTTTAGGCGCTTTTAAGAAACAGGGTTTCCCGATAAAATGTCACAGCTTGAAAAGTTATGCAAATTTTTTTTTGGGGGAATTCTATTCTTTTTAGAAATAATATCGTACTTTCAGCCTTTGGCTTCCTCAGGTCAGCTTCAATGGCTTCACATATTTCATCCTGCGATTTGGTTAACATATCCATTAAACATTTCAGCTGTTTCAGACGAAAGGCATATGGCAAGGACTTGCCGGAAGCAAATGCATTTCTTGCAGTAAGCACCATCTGTATTATAATTGTTTCAAAATTAGTGCATTCATTGCTCAAAGTAACTAAATATTAAATTACATATTTTGGGACACATCTGAGAAAATTTACAGAAGACGTTCATTACTCAAGAAAATCGTATACATATTTTTAATACTAGAACTCGGTCAAAATGGGTAAGCGAATAATTGGTTGAGTGTTCGATGCATTAGATGCATTTCGAATTAATAATTTTAACTTGATCTTAATTAAAGAAGCAAGTTCTTTTAGGAGTTTGTCGTGACATTTTGCATTTGCACAGTTAGAGTGGTCATATGTGTGGTCGTTAAATGATATATCTGGATGAAGAATATTTCGTAATGTATTGTTACGGAAGAATTACAAAATAAGTGCAAAAATATGTAGTAAATTCTAAGAACTCAACATTTTTCATTCCCATTAATTTCCTTATGGAATTATTGGGAATTTCAAGGAAACAAGCATCATTTTTTGTTGGAATATTGTAACACCCAATGGAATTGAATTTGGTTATTGCACTGAACTGTTTGGGCTATTGAACTGTATGACATGACATTAATAAAGAATTTCTCTGCCTCCGACTCTGAGGAAAACTTGCAGTCGCGTGCATTGTAATATTAACGAGGTGTGATTGATTATTTTGCAATTCGACATTTTTGTGAACAATTGATTCCATCATTCCCGGCAATTCCTTTCAGACTTTCGTATTTGCGAACAGTGGTCTATTAGCCGAATCGAATGTATCCTTCTTGGCCTACCAGTAATCATATGGGTGGTCTTGTACTTAATTACCGGTATCTACGAAATATGGTTCCGTGGTAGTGGCAAACAATCGAGTCGGCTCTGGTTAACCGACACGAAAGCATTCGACGGACAAGATATATTATTCTATAATATTCGAAATTACTTTCGGGATGGAATCTCAATATGTTTACCTCTTCATGTTGTTTTGTCACAGTTGGCTCAATCAGAACAACGGTTTGATCTTCACGTTTCTCCATTTTTTCTCACTATCTTTCAAATTTAAAATTGTTTCTAATAAATTGGTCACAAATTTCAAACTAAAATTGAAATTTTTATTTTGAACAATATTATTCGCAAAATATATTATATGTCCATTCCACACTACATTGATAGAATGGGAACAATTGAAACTTTCCTTAACTCCTCACGAACTCTTGTTATTCACAAATTGATGCAATAATGCCGCAATACAGGATATTCTACTTCTCCTGATAAATTCATTTGAAGACTGAATGGGGTAGAAAGTAAAACGTGTGTTATTCAGTAAATATTTTTATTCTGACCAGATTTTGCAATGCCTGCACTGGTTGAAGTTCAAGGTGGTCTTCTTTTAAATATATGAGAGATTCTGATTACAATTTCTGATATAAAATATGTGTACCGATGTAGTACACACTACATGTAGACGTGCATTTCATGGTAAGCTTCAACAGCTCTCTAATTAATTGGATTAATGACAAGGAAACCACTTTCCTCGCAAAAATTACGTGACTCGAAATGTAATACATGCGTGATTGCAGTTCCGTACATACGATAATTAAAAAAATCGACGCCAGAGCCGTGATATTGACAGCGCAGTACAACGAGAATACCATTTGCTAACTGTCGGCACGGGGTTCGATTCCCCGGGCCTGATATATCTCTACCCGACTTTTCCTATACTGCAAGTTTTTACCTTGCATGTGCAGGGGTTTTTTCTACTTTCGCTTTCATATTCGGTAATGTGCCCTAATTGTAGGAAAGTCGTGTGCCTTGAGGATACCACATATAGTGTAATGTGGTGATAGTGAAGTAATGTATTCGTAAAAATGAGATGAATTCGGAACTGGTATAGCTGGATTCGGGTTTTCTCTAAACCTGAGTTTTACATGTGAATAGTGTTCCGTGTGAACGAAGTCACGAAGTGCATTGAAATACTCATGGTAACCTTTTGGGGAAAAAATCAAGAATTCATCATCCAATTATATTGTATCTCTGAAACCATTAATGGTTTTAAAAAATTAAGTCTGACAAGCTTTAACTCACAAAGTTTGAAATGTGGAAACCCCATCCCATTGTTTTTATAGCAATAATTATAACTTTATATAAAAAGTCGAGCAATGAGCAATTACTGTATGTATAGAGTCAAGAGTTGTGAGTTCTGGTGCTATGGTTGTTTCGTGTACACACATTTTCGTTATTGTATGTAGAAAGCGAAAACTGGATGACCTCGACCTGTAGTAATAAAATATGAGGAGGTAAAATAAATACACTGAGAAGATACAACTTTGCTTTTTGCTTTAGATTGCACATATAGTATACGTCACACAATACAAATGAAAGTGTGAAAATATGTGGGGAAAACAATGCATGCCGGTCAGAGACTAATGACTTTTTTGGTTCGGATATAGTTACTTTTTAATTGTGATAAGAATCAACCATTTGTTAATACGAAAATGTGAGGTAATCTTTATGTACGTACTTGTGAATGGCCGAATGTTTCGAGCATAAAATTTCATATATAAAGCATACTTTACTTCATTGACAGATTGAAAATTGAAACTCGACGCCAAGTCATGATCAAAAATTATTTTCGTAAGTGGTTACTTAACTTTCCGCCAATGAACCTGGTAGAACAGCGACCTACTTGGAATGATTTTACAACACTTGAACGGTTAAGGTCATTTGGGTTGAACAAACAAAATTTGATTTGTTATTTCAAAACTGGTGACACTACGATTATGGAAGTACTATGTCTCCCGTGTCACCAATTATGTGACCTGCGCGTCAATGACGTCATAACTAAGCATTACTGGCGTTGGAAAATTTTTATTTTACTACAAGAATCGAGGGTAACTCAAATTTTGTAAAATCTTCCTTCATATTTTTTGTTTGGACAGCATGATCGAGCTTACCTTTTAGGGAAGTTGTCAAATTATGTTGAATTCTCTCCAGCTTATCCCCACAGTATACATCTATTCGTACAAAGTTTTTGAAATGTGGATATTAAGTCCGTGTTGAATTTTATCATCGTCCATTAGGTACTAGTTTTACTGTGATATTTTAATAGACTACTGCATATCCCCAGGTCTTGCATAAAACAATATGTTTTTAGTACTGCCTGGGAATTGGGAATTTGTTTAACGGAAACTCTTGCATCACAATATTCGCAATGACTTATAATTATGTGAAAAATAATTTTGGTGTTTGTATCTGGTGGGATACAATGATGGAAATTCTTCTTCCCATCCCATAAAAAAAATTATAATAGAACACCAGTTCGGATTTATTCTAAACTTCTATACTAATTACTTGCAACACAAAAATGCATTCTCCGTACTAACTTTTACTAAAATAAAATACTTCCACGGTCCAGTCCAGGGTATATTCCAGGCTTATTGCCAGACAATTTGAGACAAGCTTAATCTTGACGAAAATGATTAAATTACATAATATAATTACTTTATCAACTTTCTCAGGATATTTCTATACAATATAGTTTAATACACATCGTCTAACAATAACTGGGAGGTGAGACCACCATATTGACGCACAACGAAACAAAGAAACAAACAAATAACAACGCTACTGTACTGAACAGGATGGCTCATCCGACCCCTCCGCTTTTAGGTTGGGAATGTCTGACAATAGTAACATATACATATTGTGGATGCTTTTATATGGAGTTATATTCAAGGGTAAATCCTAGGAACGATTTTGAAGCTCAATACAAAAAGTCTGTCTTGGTGGCTAGATTCATACGCGGAATGCTCAAATAACGCAGCCTTGTAATAATTTGCACAGACAACTCACAAAATTTACATCTCATGTTTTAGTACACGCTTAAGTTGGGCTGCAGAGGGGGAGCGGTTAAGGTCTATTGAAAAATAAGAGACCTCTGGCGTCACAGAAAAGTTTTCTTTACAATTACAGGTGTGGCAAAGGCAAAGTGATATACAATTTTCGAATGTGGACCGAAGTCGGGGACTAATAATTTTAGGCAGACATTATGATGAACCACACTGTAATCCATAACTTATCCGTATAAAAAACCATTAGACGTGATTCGACTATAATCAATATCATTTATCACTGGCTCTCTTTGTAGAAGATAGTACTGAAATACTCCTTGCTTATCCTCTGAAACCCCTGTTGCCTGAATAAATCTTAATCCAACCTTAACCATGATTGCCTTGGAGATCAGTACCGGAGTATATCCAAGAATGACAATGAAGCCATTCGGCCGACATTTTTTGACCAAATTAATTAGTAAATTATACGCCTGTTCCGTTGTAACCACATCGGCATTCAAGAATCGAAAGAATACGACATCCATGGAATCATCGTCAACCGGTGATAAAATTGAATCACCCAAGTAAACTTTATCCAGTTTCTTCCCAGCTTCAGCAACCATACTGGGACTCAAATCTTGTCCAATCGTGATCACATTCGGGTACGCCTTTTGAACGTGAGCCAAAAAATCTCCGGAGGAGCATCCAGGGTCATATAATTGGGGTCGATATTCGCCACCGATTTTCTCCAGAATTGATTCAAGGATACGGACAGTGAACATCCGTTGTTCAATCTCCGAGATGGCAAACACGTCTCCACGTTCAGAATTAAAAATCCAACCGTCTTCAGGACTTGACTGTTCAAATTTCTTTTCGGTTAATAGTTGGGCATAAGGATAGTAGATGTCAGTAGTACGTGTGATGACCAAGTGGTTGAATATAACCGCTTTCTCTTGGGCCTTGAACGGTTTGAAGTAGACGAGGATGCCATCTTGTGTCAATTGCTCCCGTTCCACGAGACCCAGAAGCATCGGAGCCTTAATTTGACTGCAGAATAAAAAAGTTATCGGGATTCCATATGCCAAACACAAATCAGACATGTATTTCTTTCCGACGACTCGCTTGCCCTCGAAAGTGAACATGAAAATGGATTGCGGATATTCTTGGAAGTTTTGAAAGATGATTTCAATTGGGCGCTCGTCAAATATCTCATCCTCGAGGTTCAGCGTCAATGGAAAGGGTTTGCACATATCTAAGGTTTCGTAATCTTTCAAGGCTTTCTTTCTATAGATTGCTTCATTTCGTAAGATTCGTGGAGCCACTTGAGTCTCATCTGCCCAATCGTCTATCTCGATACATTTGTCCGGGTCACAGCCTGTGGGAGAACGAAATACTTTAAATATATGCAAATTAATTTCTAACACAGTATATGAAACAAAAGCAATCCACCAAGGCAATCAAAACTAGACCAACCATTTGAACTCATGTTTTCTCCTGAAATTCCGAAACCGTCTTTTGATTTTTTGCTTAGTTTTCGGAATTTCAAACTTTTTAGATTCTAAAATATTTCACAGATTTAGTTTGGATTTTTTAAATATATCTATGTATGGCGATTTTTAACAGTCGAATGATCTGGAGAGCGAGTGGTCACGAAATCAACTGGAAGAAAAGTAGCCCTACATTTTTGAAATGATGCCAATTCCTTAGTTTACATATCACAGATTATTTGAAGGAAACCAAATTTAGACTTCGAGTTGTGTCGAATTTGATGTGAGTTTGACAGCGCGGTGCGGGTGGAGTACGATGACGCACGTAAACACCCGAGTATCCGATTTTTACAAGGAACATTATTCGGTTCAAAAGCAATTAATTGATACTCCCATGTCTGGCTTGATTGCACATTGCGTATTGTTTTTTGCAGAGCGACTAGATTTCTTTCCATTTGGTTGAGGAAGGTACCCCAAGATGTAGGGAAAATTACTTTTTAACCACAAATAATCTGTTAAATGAATAATGGTTAATATCACGTTCGGTACAGAGCAGATATGTCGTCCCTACACCTGCAGGGTAATCGACCCGACGAAAAGTCGACTGCCGTCAGACTAACCCTCGATTACTCACATTTAATCTATCAGCCAACCTTACCAACCAAAGATTTAATTTCTATGGAAATTAGAGCGCTGGTGAATGTCAGATAAATAAGCTATCAGTGCCAGCCAAATGTCAAAGACACTTGAAATAAATAAAATTACAAAGTTAGTAGCGGTTGGTTAACATGTGGTTAGCTTTCCTTATCAGCACGAGCACACCTTTGTATGTAGTTTGTATTTTACTCAAACAAATTTGAACGGAAATTGTATGTAAACTTTTACATGGACCTGCACGCGTATTCTGTTGCGCTAATTTGGGCCAAGACTTGTTCTGTAGTATCTAAAAAAATATTTGTTTTACACACTTGTTTAACTCAATAGGTTAAACGCTGTCTTTATGCACTTGTACAGTCTCTGGATTCGTTTAATTTTGTATATCATGTGCCAGCATTTTCTTCATCTGGACTTAAAATAATGTGCGAACAAAGGAATTAAAGTTCTAAAGTAAACAAAAGTGTACAAAATCGGCAAGGCCAGCGTCGGATGTAAAATCTTGACTCTCCTTAAGCTAGTTTTACACGGCGCAAGAAATTTCATATGAAATGAAAGTTTGGCATGTGAAACATTTCATGAAATTTTGCTTCGCGCAACTTTCATTGCAATCGTGGTTACATGGATGAAACGCACTGGCAAACGCCTTTTGTAAAATTAATACAAAATTGAGTTGATCAGTCAGGGATGGAAATCGGAATCGGAATCGTAATTCGAAAAAAATTGGTATTTTGACCAGAATCGGAATCGGAATTTGAATTAGAATCCAAATTTTTAAAACATCGGAATTAGAATTTTTATTGGAATCGGAATTTCTTAATACATTCGAATTCGAAATCGGAAAAAATAGTAATTCAAATTAAAAAATCGGAATCGGAATTCAAAATAATTTTTCGAATTTCCATCCCTGTGATCAGTACTGTAGGTACACTTAATTCCACTATTCGAGAAATCACAATTTTTAATTTACGCAATTGGGTTTCTTATGACTCTCTCGATAATTTGATATTTACTACAAGTGTCTTTTTATAACCACTGAACAGTACAAATTAACATTATTTTGCTAATATTCTATAAATATTTTTCACCACCTCGGCCTCGTCGTGGGGATGACAGAGTTGTCGGTTTTCCTTTCCTCTTATCCAAACACTGAAAAATCCAATCGTTCAGCTATATACATTCTCCTGAATTCCGAACTGAAGAACTGGAATAATCCTCGTTCCGACACTAGTACTTTCGATGTCCTCTTCAGTGTGGTCAATAGTCTTTTCTAATTTTTTTTCAATGTAGTTTTTTTTATTAATATTTAAAATCTCGTAACATTTAGTTAAATTTAACTATAAGTTATATTAGCTAATTTAGTAAAACAAAAATATAAAGCAAAATTTAGAGCCAGAAAATCAAAATTCCAATGTGAAATGACTGAATTCAAAATTTGAAGCCAGCTGCGCATGCCAAAAGCGAAACCTTTCACAAAAGATCTTGCACGAATTGGAAATAATTCCAATTCATGAAAGACCAAAATTTCTTTCATGAAATGCATTTCATGCAAAAATTTCAAGTATGGTTACACGGTGCAACTTAACTTTCGTGAAATATTTCACGACTTTCATGAAATTTCTTGCGCCGTGTAAAACTAGCTTAAGGGTTGTCATTGGCCCTTTCCTACTGGTACTTTACCTATAGCAATACGGGGTGGATCATAAATTTTTGGTAACCCAGAACCTAGGTTTGACGTGATTCATATTAGGACACGGTTCTTTCCATTGATATATCTACTATTATATTTGACAGTTTATTTCCTGTTCCTATACAGGGTGATTCCAAATCAAGTGTTTGATTGTCATAATTTTCTCAATTTTAATTTTATCTGAAGAGTGGGATATATATCCATATTGTTTAGAATTTGACTCCTCTTCCCATGAGCCCCATCTCTCTTTGATTCTTTTTTTCAAATTTTTTAAAATTTAAAATTTTTTAATTCTCAAAATTCACGGAAATTTTGTATTTTGTGAATTTCTGAGAAACGTTGAGGAATGTTTGAAATTTTCGATTAAGCTAGAATTCCGGTAGAGTTCCGATAGTTTCGTTTGACAATTTGTATTTCTGCTGGTATCGTGCGCTGTGATACGCAAAGTGCAGTTAAATTTTGAATAAAATTAGTTTCACCTTTCAGAAAAGTTATGACGAAGAAACACTTGATTTTGAATCACCCTGTATTTTAATCAAGCTTTGGACGACCGTGTACCTGATATTGTGTAGTTTATATGTACATATATGTACAGAACCTTTCAAACACCTTACCTCCGTTATTTTTATACTGAGATATTTTTGGATTGGAATGTTGGGTTGTTGGCCTATACTCCTTTCTTGTACAAAAATCATGTTAGTTTTCTCAGGTTTTGATTTCAGTGCAGAGTAAACATAGTAAATAAAAACGATGTATGTTTTAAATTCATGGTGGATTTTTCTTGTGATATGGAAATTAATATTTGTAGTACAATGTGACTTTAGTGACTGGGTTGTCAACTTTGCGGATGTGATGCTGAATGATGAAAGTGAAAAAAATTGGAATGAGAACGATAGGAGCTACATCCGACTTCTAAATACAAGGAATTCGGCAGCGAAAGACTCAGGCATGCCATTCAGGTATCAGACATGGTTAATTTTTTTTTGAAATATTTGAACATTTTGAACAGAATTTTCAAGTCTTTTTAAATAATGGGAGATGTCCTAAATGATGACGATCAGACTTGGGTCAATTACATTGGTAATTTAATCTCAATTACAAAATACAATTACACTTACGTAATTGTAATTGTAATTAATAACTTTCAGAATCCAAGCTGTAATTTATAATTCTAATTAAATACTTTAGAACTTGTGTGGGATTGTAATTGTAATTTGTAATTGAATTTATATTTTTCTTAATTACTTTTACAATTACTTAAAATTTTGACCTTCAAATACAAAGATGTGAAGTATGATGTTAGCACACATAAAATCATCATTTCAGGAAAGTAATTTGAATTGTAATTTGTAATTGAAATTGCATTTTCAATTACAATTACGAAAATTGTAATTTAAATTAATTACTTTCGAAAGTTCTCCATGTATTTGTGATTATAATCAATTATAATCAGGGATGAGGGTGTAATTTGTAATTTGTAATTAATTCCATTATTAAAGTAATTGACCCAAGTCTGGGGAAGATTAAGATTGAAAGATGAGACTGGTCAATTTTTGTTTTAGAGCCACAAAGTCCACTCCTGAGATGAAAAATGGGCGAGAGAAATATTGCGAACCAGGTTGTGTGAGAACTGGGATTTGGATGGAGTCCAATCAAGGGAGACTCGGTACTTGTGGTAAGTCATGATTAGTACAGGGTGGGTAATATTCCTTCTACATCTGCCTTGCCTCTAACAACAATGAGCGAGCGGATGTCCTCAAAATTGAGAACACCCTAGTTCACAGGGTGTCTGTAATCATATGGCTAGAAAATGTGGGCACATTATGAATGAGGCAAACGCGGGAACACCCTATAAAAATAGGTCCATCAATTAATCAGTACAGATTCTGAGTAACGAAGAAAGTCAACTTTAAATCCAAAATTGGTTTACTTACTACTTTCTCTTACAGACTCAACTAATAATAATAGAATGAAGAAGGACGAGTCAAATGAAATCTGTGAAGATACGGAGAAGATATACTTTGTCCCTATTCTGGGCAATTGTTCAGCATACTACATGTGTGGATTAGGAAAATCTGAACTGAACACCTGTGCCCATGGTCTTCACTTCTCCCCAACCACCCTTAAGTGTGACATCAAGGTGTCCGCCAAGTGCTTGGAATTCTCTTTACCACTTTGCAAGCAAAAAGGGATTTATCTCACCGCAAATCCAATGGAGCAAATGACCTGTGCAACTTACATTTTATGCGTCAACGGAACTTCAATTCTAAAAAATTGTTCCCAAGGAACCGTGTTTGATCCATTGCTTGTGAAGTGTGTCTTAGAAACTGATTATAATTGTCCCTCAGGAGGGTCTAACCGCCGCTCCTCTCGGCTCTGGACTGTACACGTGATACCGAGGAATGTGGCTCATTGCACGAATTGACCTATATGCATATTATTCATAAATATTAAATAATACATCATTGTAGAAATTGATCTGTCAAAATTGTGTCGATTTGCAAGGTGAGACCGAATAATTGAATTTATAGTGACAAAAAGAATGCGTTTGAAGAAGAAAAATAAATTCGCGTAAATTTTTCCGGACCAGTGACCGGAAAACAAAGCCCTAATCCCCATACATATGCAGGGATTAGTGGTTTGTGTAGGGATTTGGGTTTTGTGTTTCGCTTACAGATCCGGAAAAATTCATAGAAATCTAATTTTTTTCCTTCGAATCCATTTGCTGGTCCTTATTTTGATTTGTGTACGCGTTTGAGTAAAAACTAATTTTCCTGGGATTTTCCGGAAAACTGACCGGAATTGATTTCCCCAATCGGTGAAGAACGAGATTGAGAGGTTGTGTTTAAATAACAGCAACAGTCCTCATCGCGTGCACTAAAAGAGGAAAACGAAAATGGTAATTTTGGTGTAATGAATTTAAGGCTTTCGTACAGGGTGGTACAAAATATGCGGACCAACATTGAGTAACGTTAGCTGTGGAACACCTTGATCGATTTACTCAAAGTATGGCACATTAAAGGGCTCTTGCGATTCTGATCAAAGGCCTTATGGTGTCTTATGACCGCTAACTCAGAATTTGTTTTGAAGTTATAGATCATACCCCTTATCAGAATGGCACGGGCTTTTTGGTGAGCCATATCTCGAGTAAATCGTTCAAGGTGCTCTACCATTGCGCTAGAGTCACTCATTAGAGTCGGTCCGGTTTTTCTGAAGCACTCTGTACCTGGACTCACTTCGTTGCACAAGTCCTTTGGCACAATTCTTGGCCTTGATTTGAGAACTGAATCCTGCTTTGTCACTTTGATCATCTTTACAATTCCATGCTAGAATTTGACTTGTGATGGATTCTGCAAAATATTTGTACGCATCTGAGTGTGGACAAACCCTTGTTCCGACAGTCAAAATCATTCTTTTATTTGTTATCGAATTAATTTATAACAAAAATATAAATATTGTAACCTACCATTCGAGCAAACTACCCAGGAAGTAGCAAATATTCAAAAGTAGCATTTTTAATTAATTCTGTGGCATTAGGTTCTGGGTCTGAGAGGAATCCGGGAAGCGATTTTATTTTCTGTAGACAGATTCGGGACCAGCCCCATTCTAAATAATATAATATTGAACAAGAGGAGAAGATGACAATGATGATCTCCGTGCTCCACTGTACAAAACAGTCGATGCACACAGAGTTGGGATGAAATGGTGCGTTACCTCTCAGTCTTATCCCCCACCTCCTAGGTGATCCCGTTGCAGCGTGTGTAGTAATTGCATTGAGGCGAGCTAAATTTGGATAGTTGGACAATGTTGAACGTATAGCAACGTTGACCGCTCGCTTTTATGGTAAGTTTCGCATGTTGCTTATAGACTCGGACTTTTAATTCTTAAAACCAATTAAACTCTAGCGCGATTTTTGAATTCATTTGCCATGCTGAGTCACGCTCTATTTAGACGTTTACCGTGCCGATGCCGTGCCGTCGAAATTAACATGGGTTGTAATGGTAGCTAACCGGAAAAACTTTCATTGTTTGCAATTGTTTGTTCCATAAGAACAACGCTAATTTCCGCGGCACGGCATCGCCACGGTAAAAGTCTAAATAGAGCGTCACACTTTAACGGAGAATTTCCAAAATTAACTTTAGTTTATTTTTAATTCGTATGTTCAGATAATCCATCAGTGCTTTCCTGACTGACGTATATTACTGCTTTTAATTAATGAAATAAAAAGTTGGCGAAAAAAATGATATTGGTAAAAATCAAAACCGCGACCACCCACGTGATTTCTGAGTTCACACTCCAAAGTCCGAGTCTATAGGAAGAGAAAGGCGGCTTTCAGTACGGTAGTCGCAGTAGCATATTGACACAGACAGGGTTTCGGATAGACCGATAGGGCGGTGTATGTTCGATTCTTTTATGACTCAAAATGTTTTACTACTTTTAACGTCAGATTTTCTCCTGAATTTTAATTCTATTAGGGTAGGTTAGGCTAAAAACTCCTACTAGAGATTGGTCACGCTTAAGCTAAATAAGATTGCATTAACTAACATAAATAGTTCGGTTTTTCAGCATTTATGCTTCGCGTAATTTAATTGAAATTCAACTATTTAGGTTAGTTTCTGGAATTCTAGTTAGGTTAACAATAAGACGGTAGATATGCATGACGTCCCATATTTTCGAGTTTCGGCCCCTGGTTCGTCTGCAGAAATATAAGTCGCATCCAGGAACAATAAATTTGACTGGGCGTGAAGGACTGAGACTTGACTTTCTTATTGAGTTCAAGTCATCATTCAGGGTCTGGTTGTAGCTCGGGTTCCTTTACCGAAAAAGTTAATAAGCTCTCTACAAAAACCTTAAAGCGAATTATTTGAATTTCTACATATGTTCTACCTAGAAATAATTTCAAGTAGGCACGACTAAGATTATGATTCATTCTGTTGGTTTATATTCATCCATAAAACGGTTTCCGTGTAATTGTAATTGGAATTAAAATTTGAATTATAATTGTAAATTGTAATTGTAATTATAATTGTAATTGTAATTATAAGTATAATTGTAATTATAATTGTAAATTGTAATTGTAATTATAATTGTAATTGTAATTGTAGTTATAATTGTAATTGTAATTATAAGTATAATTGTAATTATAATTGTAAATTGTAATTGTAATTGTAATTATAATATTAAATTGTAATTGTACTAATTGCAGTAATTCTAATTGTAATCATTAATTGCAAATTGTAATTGTACTAATTGCAGTAATTCTAATTGTAATCATTAACTGCAAATAATAATTGTAAATTATAAATCGTATACACCCGTGCATAAAAGAAAATACAGAAAAATGAACCATGAACGTTACGTGCACTCAACAACACAACCAAATACATATAACCTCATCCAAGTCTTACGAAGCAAAAAAAAGTAATCACAAATTAAAAATCTACTCTAAATCATTGCCATTAGGCTAAGTTCCTAAAATCGCAGCAACATTTCCAAGCTGAACAGCTGTACTCATCCTCTGCAAAAGCAAAGCAGCAGCCCTGGTCACACCAGTTACAGTAGCAATACGCTGCCCAATTGATTTTACTAGACGAAGGGCTTCCTTTGTCCAAATACCGGAAGTCTCCATAGCAACGGGGATAAAGATAAATCGATCTACAAGATAACCGTACTTTCTCATTTTCATCGCCGTTGCTTCTGCCGCAGCATGGCCTGGGTCAATAGAAGTGGCGCGGATATGAGAAAGAGCAAAACTATCCGCGCAAGTAAAGTCCCAGAATTGCGACTTTCCCCTAGCCCAAGGAATGAGAGTCATTCCATCCGGTCGCTTCCGGTCCTCTCTAGAACAACCCGGTGGCTCCCGAAGGCACGGATTCTCAGCTGACCTAACCACTCTAGCAATAATATCAATGGCGAGACCAGCGACCTGCACTTCTAAGACAAGCCAGGCCATGGCGACCCTTCTCGTCAACATGATTGCCACAAGGACATTTATGGGTTTGGCAAATGTTGCAACCCAGTCTTAGAGCACATGCAACACAAAACATCTCGTTTATGAGTTGAGTTCCAACTTGGGGTGAGGGAAGCGATTCAAGCCAAACACCTACTTCCGGTTCCCGACCAGCTAAAATTCTGGCTTTATCTTCAGGTGTGTGTGCCACTTCCAGTAACTGTCGGGCAGCAAGATCCATATGCGGGGACTCCCAAGCACTTTGCAAACAACGCTTATTATTTTCAGGGGTTTCACATCCCCAAGACAACTCCACTGTTCTAACTCATACTCGACCTTGGTATCACTGTTTAATATGGATTCTGATAAAAGTTTAGTCATCAGAGGCAAGGCAGAGTGGAACGACACAAGAAAACACGGAATCGCCGAATCCACAACATGCCTGACACCAAGTCCACTAAACTTAACCAGAAGTAAAGATTGTAACCCGGCGAGGTCAGTTGATTCGCAGTTCATCAAAGTCAAAGTCAAGCAATAAGCTACTGAATTTTCCCTTTTTCTCCATGTAGGGGAGCACCGCAGAAAGCAGATCAGACGAGGAATGGTAATTGAGGATCGCAGCAAAAAGAAAGCACTGTGTGCTGACAAGTGGGACATTCGAGAAATCAAAATGTCCAACTTCTCGGATTCGTCCATGTATCAATCTCAATTGCATCAGTGAGAGGACTGACCAACAGAGTGGCTTAAGAATAAGAAATTCGTTGCACTCCTGGCAAAATTTGATTAAATGTATCAAAAATGTCGTCACGGGCAGCCTCATCTCCGCCAAGGATCGCTACCTCACACTTGTCGGCGTTGAGCACCAGTCCTACTTCTTTGGCCTTACCAACTACAGTGGTAAGATCATTCAGAACTATTCCCGGGGAATCACCTATTGTAGCATCATCGAGATACCAAACATTGAACTCAGATTTTACTCCCGTCGCAATTGGTTGCACCAATAGGGAAAAGAGGGCACTTCCATCCAAGCGGATCTCCCTGCTGAATAACACAAAGGGAATGGATTGGAGAAGTTCCATAATAGAGTTTCGATGGATAACGCAAAGATAAATAGACGAAAGGAAAATCTGATGGCAGGGAAATCTTCACCACATGAAGGAAGGAGTCTCGACGAACCTCATTATATGCGTTTTTGTAGTCAATCTTGAGAAACACTTTGGGGGAATCATGTTTAGCATTAAAATACAGACGGGCGGCGTGTGACCCCACTTCAGCTCCGCCTCTAATTACCACTCCAGACTGATAAGGTTAAAATTGTTCCACATGTGCAGCAGTGACTCTGGCACACAATATCTTGGCAACTAAACGACACCAAGAGCTACCCACAGCAACTGGTCTAATTCCTTGTTTTTTTCAAGAGCTATCAGCGACGCTCTAAAGAACATTGGGCAAAAGCGTTCTGCAAGCTCGCCAGATAGAAACAAATCACAGGAAGGAAATAAAGCGGCTAAAACCTTTTCACCAGCCTCACCAGTACGGCAGCACAGTAAATCCGTAAGAACAGAGCCGAACCAGGAGGAAAATACAAAACGGCCTTGATCAGTTCATCTGAACTGACTGGAATACCAAGAGGGTCGATTTGCACATCAATGTCATGGTAATTAGTAGGCTCAGGGTGGGGAGGGTGTTTTCCTTGAAGTGCAGTTAAGGTGTCATCGTCACATGGCGCAATTGTGTCATCCGACAAAATGAGACGAATAGCACCTCTCACATCGCCATCCAAAAGTTTAGCCTCAACTTTCTTGGCAGCTTGATGTCGCTGTCGTCGGGTTTTGACGCCGACTTGAAACGATTAACGTGAAAACCGCAACCGCGGCTATCCAATCTACTTCCCGACGTGCCACTTCAGATTTGATTCACCTGGTTAAATTATCCACCTTGTCCGATTTGTGTGGAACAGGGAGTATGGCGTAAGGGAGAAAAAAAGGTCGAAACCATGCATTCTCTGTGTAAGTCGATGTGACCAGTTGCAAAGCTGAGGTCAAAGCTTGGGCCACCTACACTGGGGCACCCTTCGGACAACGGCGAAGCGCCGGTATTTTTGACCAATTCTCTGCAAGTTTGTTTCCCCAATCGAACTGCAGTTGAACATCTTGCGTACGCTCTTTGTATCCAATTCTAACAAAACACTGATTGCTACCACTCGCAGGATTCGGTCTACCAATTGTAACACCTGGGAAACGGCTCAAGACATACGTGTATAGCGTAGCATCGGTAACCCCAAATAATCCATTTTCTGTGCAATATTGGTGATACCGGTGAGCGACATCAACTTTAAGTACAGTGGAATTTGGTACCGAATCAAAATTGGAAACGAGCCATTTGTTCGTAATTAATCGAAATTGCGGGGATTTGGGAGGGCGTCTGCTAAAGCCCTTTACACACTACCAATTTGGCTGCACCAATTTTCCTGCAAAGGGGGTGCAGAAGTTTTCGTAGCACGTG
>JAQFYE010001322.1:0-23838 GCA_034694305.1 Protaphorura glebata | reverse complement strand
GATTGAACTAAATTAGCCTTAAGTTCCGTCGTTTCTTCGGACATCTTAAACCATATATCCGTAACTTGTCAAAGTCAAGGCAATTACAAAAATGTCTGTGTGCCTTTATTTATAAAATCTATCGATTTTAATTTTTTAAGCTTCGCTATCACCAAATGAACACATTTCGTTACTAAAAATAAGTATTACTATCATTCAATATGGCGCCAAGTACGTATTGCTTTACAATGAGTTGAAAACAACGGATTATGAATCGCCCTGTACATTTCATAAGCGTTCATAACAATTTCTGGACTTGATGAGGAACACAAATCTGTCCATTGAGCTTGTCACTATGATCAAATTTACACACTAACTCCTGGCAGGCAATTAAAATAAATCACGTGGAATATCATACACTATTCACTGTCTCCGTGTATAAGTTTAAGATTTGAAGTCAGAAGAAACCAGACAACAGATTACGTAAAGACAAAATGAAAACAATGTCAAGATAATCATACGGAGACCTTGGTATCAGGTTTGACTGATAAACAAAAGGAATTTGACATGTAGGACTGATAAATCAAATGCAAAGGGTGACCAGCCCCCGACGACCACAAACTAATTTACATTTTACTCTTTACCTGCATTCCTACACCTTATGAAATTCGCATAATTCAATGACTCCAACAGAACAATGACTCCAGTCAGTCTTTCAGTTTCTTTGGTCGAATTCGTGGAAAGGAACCGTCGCTGCAAAAATAATGCAGATCCGCCAAATTGGCACAGGTGGAAGTGGGATTATTCCATTCAATATATTTTATGTCCTTCTCCGACCTTTGTTGACAGGTGTATCTATTTTTGCGGTGTATTATACCATGGTGGACGAGTATCAAGATATGATCAGTTCACGGTTTACAACACAAGAGGATACATTTGATTTTGTTATCGGTGAGAGGATTTTCTAAGTGAATCAGTTTTAAGATTTTAGAAAAAGTATGTTCATTATTTGTTATTCTTTGAAGGTTTAAAGAAATTATTTTGTCCTTGAAATTATCGGGCTTGAAATTCGCTATGGGCGATTCATTTTAAAATTTGGAACAATATTAATCTCTGGAGCAGTTTTCAAAAGAATAAAAAGAATTAAAGTTTCCTACTAGTACCTGCCAAATCCATTTAAAAATTTCTAACTTGAAATAACACAAGAATGTAATGGCAGCGGAATTCTATTCAAGGTCGTGTTGGTTATATAAATAGATTCTGATGAATTAGGTCTGTTATAATGATTCTAATGATAAATTATTTAAAATCAATCGAATCACAAAAATTACTGCCTATTTAACTACAAATATTGTACTACTGATGAGAACAATTATATGAATTAACGTCCGAATGAAAACTTTTTTTCAAGAAATTATAAAGAAGTGAATTTTTAATACAGTTGACTGTCAGGCGTTTCATAATTTAGGTTCATTGGAAAGTTGAATCAAAATTTATATTTTTGGAAAATATTATTATTTCAAGAGTATTTGGTTAGTTTTTCAAAAAAGAAGTCAAATTGGAAGGATTACGTTTTGACATTAACTGAATTATATTAGAAAAATTATAATATCCATTTTTAAATTACAGTTACATATTCGCTAAAAACTTTTGTATCATAAAATATGAGATCTCACGAACTAGCGAAATAAATATAAAGTCTCCTAAATATATTTCTCCAATTTATCAGAAAGTTTATTTATTTTTTTGAATTCGGCAAATGGTACTCGCACCATGTATAAATTTCTTTAATGTGATTTGCATTCGGTTTGACGGTGGGCTCAATAATGAAACAAAAACCGGAGTTATGGATAGAAAATTGGTGGGTCCAATATTTGTGAGGTGTCGTGTTTCGCAATCAATAAGTAACAATGTGATCTTGACATGGAAAGAAATCTCTCTATTTTATTTTATTTTAAAGTGAAGGAACTCAATGTACACTTTTATTACTCGACTGTCCATCCTACTATGTGTTTCTGAAAGTAAACATGAAGTGATTTGGAATTATTATTCATTACTCGATTCACCAGTTAATTTATGAATTGAATGACTTATTTGTGTTCACGTAGTTGGAGGTGGATCAAGTGGGTCAGTGCTGGCGAGTCGACTATCGGAGAACTTCAAGGTACTTCTGTTGGAGGCTGGAGGTCAAGCCAACCCATTCACGGCCATTCCTCTCTTTGCATTCATATTCCATGGAAATATTCCAGAAGATTACAAATACAAAACCGTATCTCAAAAGTATTCTGGTTTTGGACTAAAGGACAATGTAAGTATGCATAGAAATGGTCAGAAAGTGATAAAGTTGAAACGGAACACGTGGTGGCCGGAAAGAAACCGGATTTGGCGGCATTTCCGATATTGACTTCCTGAACAACTTTTGCGAAGGATCTACTCCGAAAAGTTCAACCGTTTCTTAGACTTGTGTGGGCCAATAAATTGTATATGGAGGTAATAGGTGACGTATTTATGACGTCACAATGTGTAAACTTGGCCTTCACTTAAGTTGTTCCGGAAGTCAATAGATGCGCTGTTTCACACGTTAGGTAACATCGCCAATGGCTGACTTAATCCTGGATAAAAATCTGGACTGAGCGAAATGTATATCTCACTTTATATCCCAAATTCGTACAGCAATAAGTTTTAAATCATTACTCATTTGTCATTTTCTTGTCTAAAACTACAATTTGACCTACCCGTTTGAAATTTCTTTAGAAATTCAGACTACACCGCGTGTTTAAATTTTATTACACATTATATTTTGCTGGATCAATAATATTTTATGAATTAATTAGAATAGTAAATAATTTAAACGATTTATGTGAATAATCATGTTCGTATAATCAGAAAGTGATTTGGCATTCTGGAAGAGGTCTTGGAGGTTCTAGTCTAATCCATGGGATGATTTATATCCGCGGAAATGTTCAAGGATTCAATTCTTTAGCAGAGAAAACTGGAGATCAAATCTGGAACAAGAAGAATGTTTTAAAGTACTACAAAGCCATCGAAGATTATCATGGATTTTTTGAAAGCGGTGGGTGCCCTTGCACAATATATGTACTATATACAATTATTTTATAAAATTTTATATTCTTATCAAATACAGCGGATCACGGCCAAGGAGGTCAGATGTCTATTGAGAAATCGCCACTCAGTTCATTTACGTACAATCTCTTCAACGCGACAGAAGAATTGGGATACAATGTCTCTGATCCAAACTCAGATGAAGGTGTTTTAGAAGGTTACTCAAAGATTCAACCAAAAACTCATAAATCACTCCTCCACCTTTTTTTGACTCAATCCATTTGTCTAAAATTTTACTAATATTAATTTTGTTAATTTGTCCAGGTGCGGCGCCAATGGACTTGTATTCAAGGGATGGAGGGCGTTGGTCAGCCTATGATGGATACATTAAACCGATTATGTACACAAGGCGAAACTTGACCATCCGAAAGTTTTCGAATGTTCAAAAAGTATGATACCTTCAATATCGCGATCGCTGGGATGTTGCATGATAGAAGGTTTAGCCTTTGTGACTGGATATTCCTATTAGTTTCCTGTAATATAACTTTAGGTCCTGTTGGATGCTAACAATGTGGCAACTGGAGTGGAATATTTTCGACATGGGAGTATTCACATCGCAAAAGCCAAGAAGGAAGTCATTTTGAGTGCCGGTAATTCTATTAAAAATATATCTCCAAATCCAAATTTGTATTTCGTCCTTTTGAGACAGAATTTAAAAATATCGCAGTATGTAATCAAATGCTTCATCAGAAATTAGAATCTATAGAAGTTAAACTCACTCTTAGGCAGTAAATGGTTAACGTTGAATATTTTAAAATACTTTCGTAATCCCGGACCGGATTTAGAATTACCTGGTGGACTTACAGATTTTCAAGATTTCGTCAGTTTAGTTTATTTCATTTAACCTGTGACAGAATTCAATCAGGTTACCAGAGATTCCACTTTCAACATGTAAACTTTTTCCTTAATATTCTAAAATGTGATAAAAATAATAAAGCTGTCGACCCGAATCTCTGTCAAATATTAGGTCTGAACTACTCAAATTCAAAATGGTTTAAATTTAATTTACTTCAAAAATGAATGACAAATGTCTTTATGCTTAATGAATAATAGCTCACTTCTATTTTACCTTGATGAATAAATTTAGGAGCAGTCCAAACACCGAAGATTTTAATGCTATCCGGAATTGGTCCAAAATCACATCTTGAAGAACTCAAAGTAAGTGCACACATTTTTATACTGACATTTTCTGATTGTCTTGGCAGCAGAAGTAGTGCCTGGCACTAATTGCAGATTACCTGCAAATGAAATGCAAATAGAGGTCATTAACCATCAGACGAGCTGCCATATGGAATCGTGGCTTAACGGAAATATGAAAATTTCTAACATGACTCATTCCTTCTTGAACTTTCAGATTCCTGTCAAAGTCAACCTCCCAGTTGGTGAAAAACTTCAAGACAAATATGGAGCAGTCGTAGGACCTTTCCTCGTGGACAAGGGGAATTCTTACCTCCTTTCCAGAGATTTTCTCCTCAGCGAATACATGCGTTGGTTCTTTGGTAGAACTGGAAGTCAGAGAAGTTCCAGAGCTGAGTCCAGTTATTCCATCACGAGTGAAGTTGCGAAAAGAGAAAAAAGAGAATATTCTCCTGACATTCACACTTATGTCATTTCACTCCCTATCGACGAAAAGCTAGAAGAACCAGTTTACATGAACGGACTGAATTTTAAGTCAAAGTTCATTAAATCATACATCAAACCATATTATGGCAAGGAATCATTTGTCCAATTGGTCATGAATTCTAAACCTCAAGGGCATGGGAAACTCAGACTGAGGGACTCGAATCCAGCCAGCCCCGTTTTGCTTGACCCCATGTACCTCAACGACCCTAGGGATCTAGAAACGCTTGTGGAAGGTAATTAATTACCATTTTATAAGGAAAATAATTTTATCGGATCAAATATAATGATTTGTATGAACTCTATTTTTTAATTAAAATGAAAAACTTCCTTACATACAGGAATCAAATTCTCAGTCAAATTAGTGGAGGAAACTAAAAGCTTTCAAAAAATTAATGCTCATTTGATTCCCGCTCCTGTTCCTGGATGTGAAGAATATGTTATGAAAAGTGATCCCTACTGGGAATGTCTTGCAAAGACCACGACGGCAACGGCGTTCAAATATTGTGCAACTGCTCCTATAGGAAAAAATACTTCCGACCCATTTGCGGTTGTCGATTCACGCCTTAGGTGAGTAATTTGAGTTTTTATTTTACAAAATTTACAAAATTTATAATTTTTTTTTTTATTTCTTTCAGAGTGTTTGGTGTGAAGAATCTGCGGGTCATCGACGGATCAGTCCTGGAGGAAAGCATGGTGTCGGTGAACCACGTGACATGCCAAGTCCTCGGAGAAATGGCCTCCGAATTCATTACCAACGAATACCTTAATTAGGACAACCAGTCATTATTTATATTTATTATAATATTAGGTCATAACCAACAAATTTCGAAACAAGGTTTACATATCATACGAGTTCAAATCGTACTAGCTCAAATATTTATAACCTGATCTGCGCCGGATCGGATAGGCAGTGATAGGCGTTTGACGTGATGATCGGGTCAAATGATTACAACGGATATTCGCTTATCGCGCATGATTTTATTTTCTTTTTATTACTTATTGAATAAGATATCTGGTATTTGGAAAAGAAATTGGATATTTGCAAGGTCCAACCCAACCTTTTATAAATCCTTCAGATATTCCACCAGAAATCAGGAAATGCGAAATGTCGTGATGTCCGGGTTTAAATCCTGCTCATCTTGTCTTATATTTTGTGACTAATTCGACTTTTCCTATATTTTGCATCTTCCCACACGTGCAACGTCATAGTTATTTTGTTGCCTAGAATTAACTGAGGTAATGATATTCTATGAAATCATCAAATCTTTGCCTAGTTGTAATTATTTTTGTTGGTCAACAACAAACATTGTTTTATCTTTATTAAGTAGCATTGAGAAATCATTTACACGTACGTAATATACGAATAACTTAATACAAAGCTAAATAAGTTCCTTCAACCGAGGTGTAGCAGAAGATGAATCGTCTGTTGATCGGACTGGAAAATGCATAAAAATGTGCCAATTTTCATGTGTTATTGCGAATACGCATATGTACTCTATGTATGTGACAGTCTTACTAATTGTAAGTCTCGGTATGTGTATAGTACAGTGTGTGGAGTTTAATTAAGAATCTGGTTATCCTTGGATTTCACGAGCATTTGTTCATGATCATTATTGCACTTGTGCCTTACTACTTGGACTCTTTGACTTGCAATTTAAATATTGATGTGTAAAAACATATTCAGGGGCAACGGTCGAGTTACTACATTTAAGTATAAAGAAGTGAAATTATCGAGTGAGTAAAATTAAATAAATCCGAGTGTCGAGACAAGCTCTCGTCAACCAATTTTGCTATGATTCAATCTATCAACATTATTTAATTTGATGTATGTTTATAACAAAATCTTAATTGGCGCTAACTCATTTGACAAGGTTTACAAATCCCTGCAGTTCTTAGTCGAACAAATACCTGCATAAATTAGCCGTAAATAAAAAAATAAAGTTAGCTAAAAGTGGATTATATTTAATAAAACATTAGATTAGATAAGACATAACTAATAAGAAAATTGACGCATGCAAATTTATAAAAACCGTAATAATTTAATAATGGTAAAATTCAAGATAACGATAAAAAAAAAGTAATAAATACAATAATGAAAGGAAGGAAATGATTTGGGGAAAATATTATTGTGAAAGAATTTTATTGACAAAGATGTTGTAAAGGAAAATCTTGGAGGAAGAAATTAAATTAATAGATTTTGAAATATGAGTCAGATATTTGCAGAACAGAAAATAGAGAATAAATGTCATCCGCTCTGCAATTTTGACGTATAAACTGGAATCTTTTTAACAGATATTTATTTAATGACTCCCAATTATAAGTAGGACGAAATCGCAGGACGACAGGAGGAAGAGGAATATACTAGCCTTATACTTTTTGCGCAATTTTTCTTAATACATGCGATGGGATTTTCTTTTACTAAAATCTCTGTAATGCGACTGGTCAATTTAACGTCTCCGTTCGAATGATCTTTATATTGTTGGCACTTATTTATTCGTTTCATTACACTGAAAGGAGATAAAAAAACCATCGTGAGACAAAAGTATATTCTGATTTCTCTTGAATTTATACTATTAAAATTTATTTAGTACTAGATTTCTTCATGTTTACATTATTGAAGCGTAAAAAAATCATTTCTTTCAAAAATTTATTTCATTCATTTGAACTCTTATTTAAAAGAATAAAATGCATATGTAAATGACTCTTCAATACACTCTCCTTGCACATTAATCCATCTATTTTTAATTTTTTTTTACTACATATCGCTTTATTTGTATAATTTTAGATGTCCATTGGGATAGAATAACGAAGTTTATATGCACATTTTAAAGATATTAAATAATCAGACTTTAATGAATTTTCTCAACTCTTGACCACCCTCTATAAACTTCATATCACCTAGTATCACCCTTGTCAATGTGAATTCATACATTGTTTTTATCTATCAGAGGTCATAATTTAACTAAATTACCTAAAAAAAACTAAAATATGTTCCACCCAACGTTTTCCCGTTTTTTGCATTTCGGGTCAATTGTAAGATAAACCGAATTTCAATTTCCCAAGCAGTCAAGGTAGACCTCCATAAAATTATCAGAAACTAAGGAATTTATGGAATTCCAAATTGTGAGAAGTTTTACCGATTAGAACCAATCCATCTTCTGAGCAAACATATCCAACGCAAAAATCCTGACATAAATAGATATCGGTACAAAAATATTTCCTTCCTGAAGAACTTTCATGACTTTTTTAGGTCACCGAAACTGCAATTAACGTATAATTTCACTCATAATTGGTTTTAAACAGGTGTTAATTGTTGTGTGAAGTAATTTGTTACTAATAATTAATGTGCATGTGCTGACAAGCAATTCGAAGCATTTCATTTGGTTTGTTTTATTCGCAATTCTTCTCCATGTAAGGAATTATACGAGCCTTGTTTTCTAACTAACCTTACTTAATTTTTGGAATAAACAAAGCGTATCCTTGTTCGGTGCCATTGACAGAAATAAGAATGCATAATTCTACATAAGGTTCTGAAACAAGCTACCGATGACGTCCTCAATCAGAGTGTGAGAATTTATACATGTCTGCTGTTGTTGTTGTCGTTTTGTTTCACGCGTGTTTGAATGTCACATTTTTTCACAAGGAAAGAAGGGATTGTCAAAAAATTAAATAATTTTGCTGGGAAGAAAGGTTCCAAAGGCCTATTATCTTTTGAAAAATTCTGCGCATTTAAACTGACATAACCTGAGAAAGGTATTTCGTATATTAGAAACAATAAATAGGCTAATGACCTTGCCTTAATTAAAGCTGATCCTTCCATGAATACGAATTCATGTGCGTGTTTTTGTATTACAAGACACTACTATTAAATTCTGCCGAATTAAAAAGAAAATATTGAAATAATTGCCATAACGTATTAGATATTTAAACTATTATATCAACTCCACATATAATATTAGTAACTACAAGTATTATTAAACTTAGACTACAGCTTGAATGCTGACGATCTTTGGTTTCAGAGCTTTGTTGGCTTTGAATTATAACAGAGCGTACATAACATTACAAGAGCGTGGGAAATAAATCATCTAGTCATTGTATCTACTATTTACATTCACACGCGTTGGTAGACAGGTAAAGAATACGCACTCAGTATTAATCACGCTGACCTCAACTTTATTGTCCTCCTCAGAAAAAGTTCACTTTAAATTCGTCACAAAATGTTGTATTGTAATCAGAAAAGTTTAACAATTTATCTTGTTCTCTATTTTTGATGATAATCGATTTTAATTCCTTGATCGTGATTCGTGAACATTATTTTTCAGCCGGTTTGGTACAATGTTAATTTTTGAAAAACCGACGGACTGTGCATTTCAATTTCATATCAGATTTTTCAATGAATTTATGAGTAAGAAGTTAGTTTCGCACAATTTGGTTTTATTTGGTTTGGTTTTAATTCAATTTAAGACGCTGATAATAGTTTTGAACTGACCAAATAGAAGTAACCATATTTCCTCAATTCGATTTAATACAATATTAATTACTGCTAGAGTTCCTGACTACCGAGGTTCAGGGTGTTAATTATTGTCATTTCAATGCAAGTAACTCAAGTCCAGCAAAGGCCAATGAGTTTTCATTCGCATATTTTATATAGAACCAATTTCTGATTCCTGCTCTCAAAATCTTTTTTTTCCTTAGACTGGTTCAGCAGCCTTTTGATTCGTCGTTAGCTCATTTGCATATACCATACGCGTGGGCATGTTGTTTACAGTTTAGAAAAGTTTATTGTTGGCATTATGGCACAAGGACATCATTTGTATATATTTAGTACAACAACAATAACAAAGAGGAGGAAGCAATAATCCGGTCGTTTTTGCAATTGTAAATATCCATCCCAAATTGGAGAATTTAGATTGCTATTTTTTATTGTTTGTTTTGCTCTAACTTGTAATTTCTAAACTCATTATCATTTAACAAATGATTCCATTCAACTCAAACCAGAAGTTAATGGGCTTTGCATTTGGATCCGCCTTTCCGCAGTATCACTTTAGAGTATAGACATTTCCTGACTCAGGAAATCCTAAAATAATACTAATTACTACCCTAAACGAGTTGATCTTTGGTGTTTAATCATACAAATGTATATAAAGTGAAATTGAATGATTCAGCACTAAACTTAAATCAATACGAAGCAAATGCAAACTGGACAAGCCAGCCAGACCAAATATTGCGAAAAGAAACCTGGTTACTTTTGTACTCTACGGCCTTGGCTAATAAATATTATAGACCTGATTTGATAGCTAAAGTTTACTACAATGATGATGTGACGACTCATCCTGGAAGAATAGGAAATTTAAAAATATGTTTACCGTTGGCATTACATGTTTTTTTTCATAAAGGGATTTCCGGTTGGAATCAACTTTAGCGGATTTTTATGATAAACCTCTCAACTTACATTGAAATTAATCCTGCACTGAGAGATTTCTGTTTACAAAAAGTAGGTTACCTCTAGTACGAATGGTAGTTTTCTAATTTTGTAATTTATCGGGACCATTAAGACTTACAACCTTGAGAATGTCCACTTCTTGCATTTCCTTGCATTATTTTTAGTAAGATGTATTTGCACTTCTCGTTTTAGTTTTCGAAGACGTGAATTTCATTTGGATCCACAATTCCGTTAACGATATTTGATATTTGGAGCAAAAAATTAATTCCAATTATGGGTTTTCGGACGTAATGATTTCTACACACTGATTTCCCAGATATTATGACTGGAAAATACAACCCTCGATTTCTAATTAAAGTCCATTTCTCAGAATTTGAGCATTGTTTCATTCCAATTGTTTGTATTGTAAAGATTACAGCCGAGACATTGCACTGACATTGACATTGATGTGCAAATGACTTGCAGGCAAAATGTGTGAGAAAAAAGGAATGAGGCAAGGTTAACCTCCTGCAACTGAATGAGATCTCACAATATAATTACGATTTCTTATGCTTGCTTGCATATCACTCTCAATTTCATGTCAGGAATTTCATGTCAGACCGACTACTTCACACTTGATCTTCAAACTTGACTTTGAATCAAGTCAAATATTTCACGTAAATGTTTCGTAAATAGTTCACGGAAAATACTTGCATTTGTGTCGAATTTGGAAACTTTATTAGTGTTATGCATATAGTTGTATATTCGTTTACTGACTTTTCCTTACAGTATCGTACACATACATATACAATTTCCGAGCAATATGCGGGATATTATTCGGTGAACCGATTACATCGATTTAATTCTATTATGTATTTGTAATTTCGGACAGGTCTTCCAATATAAATTTGGTTTCAGGGATTTAATTCGGTTATTACTCGGACGAATATCACCATATATTGTCTAATACACGAAGAAACTGAACCCGACACAGAGGGAAATGACAGTGGGTGCTTGGAACGCGCACCATAATGATACAAAGTAACCGAGCAACAATAAGTTCAAGAATAAGGATTCGCCTGATTTCAGTATTAAATTTGACTGGCTCAATGGTATTTATGACAAACCTGACCCCTTATCATTTGTAACCAAAATCTTATATTTTCAAAAAGAAATTCAAATGCGTACACTTTCTGATATTTTTTTTGAATACTACGACTCTTATCCGAATATTTAACATGTTATTTAGTTCAGTATTACGAATTTTATACAATACAGTACTATTACCGGTTACAATCAATTACGCAGTCAAAAAGAGTTTTAATGGACTTTAATGGTGGTGCAATAGAATATGTACAGCATTTCAAAATATTTGAATCCAAATTAAACGTTGTCGTGTTCTACCAATTGCCATGCTCTTAAAAATGTAAAACAAAAGAAATCCGGGTGAAACACACAGCACTTCTCTTTTTTACGCTGAAATTGGAAAATGGGTTATAACGACACACTTGTCTTATGTACAAGCGTATGAAAAACTGGACATAAACTGGATTCATAAATTCAGGAATAAACCAATATCAAGGGCAATGAATAATTCCACGCCTACAATTTGATTATAAAAAATGTTTCTATGAATTTTAGCCGGTTTCGGAAAGTACGGTGGGTTTCTGTCAACCTTGACAAGACATGTGACGCATTTAGTATTGGAAACTAAATCCTTATTATAAGCTTACCTTGGGTTTAAAGACTTATAGCGAAAATTTCTTAAAAAAATCCATTTATTCAAAAATAAGTAAATTGACCTAACGGGATAGGAAAGTCGGGTACCAAAAGGATGCTCGATGATGGTTAAAAGACGTTGTGTGTACTGTGAGACTGACGACAGCGCAATAACCCATTCGTCAAAATGAGATTAATTCGGAACAGCACAGCAGGGTTGGGACTTTCTCCCTCCTAGAAATAGACGACGACGCATCAATGGGCAAAGAATGTGTGATGTAGAAATTATAAATACATCAGAGAATAACCCGCAGTATTGTTTGCTTTTTCTTACACAATTTACAAAATTCAAATCGTACTGAGGAGTAGTCAATTCAAATGCCCTGGTCACGAATTTGAAGATTTCTTTGCTTCCACTACGATTTTACGAAATCAACGCATGACGCGTACTTTTCTCATTCGTGTATTAAAAAATTTTAATAATAATTTATTACGTACTGCGTACGTGACCCTTCGTCCTCGCTAGGTAAATGTAATGCCAAGGTTATTTATTGTTGACCAATAGTGAAAATGTTGATCTGACGAGAAGACAGTGTTTTTGCAATCGCCGACATCTTCTACCCCTACCGCCGTCATCGTCAGAGTAACATTCTCTAATGATTTGTCAATTTGCCCTCTCACCTAACCCTAACTAACACCTACCTAACATAATCATCTTACGAATGATGTAACGAACGGTATCATATTCACTACCTACTTCTACTTCTGAAAGTGAATGTTTAATTTGTTGATATACTCATCTCTGTGTAACAGGTAACATCCAAAATCCGTGAAGTACAAATGATTTCACTCCGCGGAGGGCTGAAAATTGGAATTCTATGGTTTTTCAAATTTCTCAAAGTCTTCCAAATTTACTGAAACCTATGTCATGAAACTTAGTCTACGCTACTATATATATCTGTGTCTGCCCATTGATTACACAACCTCCTACCGAATATGATCAGCGTGTTTACAACAGTGAATTCTAAACAGCTTAACTAAATTCAAAATTACTAATCCATATCTTCCTAGAAAATACCCACATTAGTTGTATATGGTAAAATATCATTTGCAAAGATTGCGTTACCTTACATTTTGCCTAAGGAAGGTAAAACTTCTAATGGACAAAAATTAGTGTCAGTCAGAGGGAATCGAACGGCGAATTGAAAAGAGACTGTGTATACGACGCACTTCAAACACCAAACAAAACATCATAATTATCATCATTATTATTTAATTGTCATTAATAATTTTTTGACAACCTTCTTATTAATATAAAGTAGAAACAATACTTATTTTATGGTTCAATAATTTGTATGTTACAGTAACTCTGAATTTTCGACCACTTTCTAGTCCTGAGGATATAAGGAGTGACAATATTTGGATTTAATTCTGCAAAATAAATCATACCCAGGAAAATATTCCAGTAGAGTTCTCATAAGAGCATCTAAAATAGAAGAAATTAAGTTTGACTCTGTTCTTGTGTCTACCAAGAAAACATAGGAAGGTTTTTTTGCTTGATTTAATTATTTGTATGCCTGTAACAACCTGTTAACGATGCTCAGACAAATTAATCGAGACGTTCACCTTTGATCCTGTTTTTCTATAGTGCATGGGGGATGAAAAATCCATACGAGTGACTCTTGTACCTTATCCAAATACAATGCAGATTATTTCACAATTAATTCGATGTATACCTGTTCTACCAAATTTTGCACCCAGGTTGGGAAATCTAGCCTTAGCCTATCTTTTGTGTATAACAATATTTTCATCTGTCCCTAATACAAAACAAATTCCAATTAGCCGGACAATCACGTATTAAAATTTGTAATAGTTCAGTGATATGGGGTACATTTGTATTTGCATTTTTCATTCTTCATATTAAAGATTGTAAATTGTTATGCGAATTCGCATGTTCACCCCTTTAACCTAATCCAATTCATTAGTGCTGGTATGTATGTATGTAATGCTATGCTATGTCACACATGCAATTGCACGTGGTGGATTTTTACCTCAAAGCGGATTTTTACCTTGATTAGCATTTCAATTTCAAAGAACAAAATATTCACTGTGGACTGATCAGTAGACATGTCCAGTAACCTTAGTGCCATCAAGTGATTCATCCACATTTTGTGACAAGACAATTTTTTTTGCACGATTAATTAATAATATAATTTCAAGTTCAACTATTTGATAATATATTGTTCATAATTTGTGAATTGGTGCAGATTAGGAAGTTTTGTGCAAAAATCTCGGATCAACCAAATTCATAGTTTTGGAGAGTTTTCTGTGTGAAAAAATGGTTCAAGTTAGTAATATCTATTGGTTTTTCCCATGGTTTCTCCGAGGAAGTGTATTTTGGTCACTTTCATTTGGAGTGCTGGATGAATTTCAAGACTCAATGAGATCAGTTTTGAGGAGCCAAGAAGATACTTTTGATTTTATAGTCGGTGAGTTAGTAATTTATTCAACTGGAAAGATTTAATTGAGTTTTAAATTAATTTTATTCCGGAATAGGTGTGAATTAATTATTATAATTAATTGAAGCATATAATTTATAGTTGGAGCTGGATCTTCCGGTTCAGTTGTAGCCAATAAATTAGCACAACATTTTAGAGTGTTATTATTGGAGGCTGGTGGACAGTCTAGTGCTGTGAGTGCAATACCGGCTTTGACTTTTCCATTTTATTGGACCATTCCAGAGGATTGGAAATATGAGACTGTTCCACTCAAACACTCCGGATTTGGGTTGAATAATAATGTAAGTCCAATTTTGTCCAATATTTTCGAAATTCAACTCGGATGTATGATATTTTGTCGGAATTAGTGATACTCACTGATGATTCAATGTGATGTCTTTGATGTTTACATCGTGTGAGCTATTAAACCCACGTATTAAAAACCATATCCGAATACAAATCTAGTACATGGATTTCTGCTTAGCGCATTTTTTTTTGAAAATTACCGCCAACTCTTCCGTGAAGATCGGGTTCCTTTCCAGGTGGCTTAGGGAAGGTACCTCGAACCAGAACCTCTCCAATGCAAATAGAACACATTATCATGTCTATGGATTCCAACCCTCATCTCGCACTAGTAAAGTCGCCAAAACAGATATCTTGCGATATATTAATTTCGTAGTCGATTCCTTTGTTCCATGATACTTCTAATATGTTATAAAAACTATAGGTTGTGTTCTGTGATGCGGGACAGGGATTTCAATTCAGATCCCTTATAATTTGACTAGCTATCGGGTTCAATGCAATCGGACTAAAAATTTGTGATGAAAGAATTTACTCTTGCTAATTCACAGATCTCACATTGGTCTTCTGGAAAGGGATTGGGTGGTTCCAGCCTTATAAATGGAATGATTTATATCCGGGGAACTGTTCAAGGTTTTGATATCGTAGCAGAGGAAACAGGTGATCCTATTTGGAAACTGGATAATATGCTCAAATATTACAAGAAAATAGAAGACTATCAAGGATTCTTCGACCAAGGTAATTTAATTACAACTATTCTCGTCCTTAAACTTAATTATAGATTCCATTTCTTAATTAATCCCTTGATCTTCCGGATAATTTAAAAGGGTTCGCGGGTTGGGCTAATGTTAGTGATAATTTATGGAATAATTGTTCAAATAATAGAAACAATTTGACAACTTTCGAACTAGGCAAGCTCATACTGACCAATGAAAGAGGATTATTTTGCAAAATTCAAGTCCCAGAAATTGGGCGCGCCAAAAATTCTTAGTAATGACTTCATTAGCCCACTGACGTCATTACTGGTTCTGCATTAGAGATTGAATGAGATTGGGCGCCATAAGCGTTGTGTGGTGTTGGTGTCACCAGCCTTGAAATAACAATGTCGATTTAATTGGAACGGGCAGTATGACCTTACCTAGTCAGTGGTCGTTGTCAACGTTGTAAAATGTATTATGTTTCTATCACTATTATGCTAAAAACTCTGTATTTTTTTTTTTTACAGACGACTCTCATGGAAAAGGAGGGAGGATTATGGTTCAGAAGGCTCACTTAAGTCCTTACGTAAAAAATTTAATGAGAGCGGGAGAAGAATTGGGGTACAAAGTTCGGGATGCAAATCCGTATGGACCACTTACTGAAGGTAATAAAACAAAGTATGTCTATTATTGATTTATGGCATCAAAATTAGGAAAAATAAGTTAAGTGGTTTAAGTAAACAATTTTTTCAAAATCCATTTTACTGGGTGTGGAATTTTACACATTTTATAAATTCATACGCACGATCATTTACAAATTGAAACAATTCATCCTCTCAGTTAGTTTAATACAAAAATGCAAGTGATGTACTTCTGCACGGATTAAATTATGATAATATCATCAATCACGCAACAGAAACAAATGTTCTGGCCGAAAATTACATGTATTGTATGTGTTGTGTAAATGCATGTATTGGAACGCCTCATAATCTTATTGAAGACTGCGACTGTGGGACACAGATTGTGCAAAACACGAATACCAGATTAGTTAAAATACATGCATTGTGTATGCCAAAAATGTATGGGGAATACATGCAAATTAAAAAGATTTAGGGTGGTTCGAATTGTTTGTGCATGCACCGCCGGTCGTGCTCCTGTAATGCATGACATCATTGCACATTGCATAAAAAGGACATTAAGGTGGCCCTATAGAAATATTAGAATAACGTACCCCTTTCGTAGAAACATTTAAATCAGGCGATAATGTTCAGAATTAGCAAATGTCCCGATCAAGATTGAGGTGTCACTGACAGTATCAAAGGTTTGCCTGATATTTTGAAATATTTCCCATGATTTATGAATACGTTTCTTAGACAAGACCGGAATGCTCAACTAATACTAGGTGATTTTTGCTCAGGTAAAAATTTCCCCTGATTGTTTTGCTCGATTCATTTTTTGCAACGAAATCAAATTTCTTTAGAATATTTTTGTCAAAATTTCAGTTTGTTTCTAAAGAATTCTAGAAACGTTCAATACACTTTGAATGCCCTGCAAATAGTGCGACTGCCACATCGACCAGAATGACTCAGAAGAATCTGTACCGCCTTACTCACTCATTCGAACAACCAGTTGTCCTTTCATTCATTTCCTCGTGTGTACACATTAAAGTACTTATTTAACATTCAAATCTACTCTAACCGTGAGAAACCTGCTACACACAATATTGATGTACTTCACGCGTAAGGAGCAGAGTTCAATACTTTACTTATAATCACATTTACATAAATAATGATTTGATTAACGACTACGACTACCTGGTCATAGCAATATTGATATTAGAGTTAATTGGATTTGCGAGGTACTTAGATCACCCATACTATGACTGATCTAGGGTCCTATTGACTACTGTCACCTTTGTTTCCCTATTACAACATTTCAGATTCAGTTTATAGGTTACCTTAAAAGTTGAATTAGAACAACTACCCTTGCATTATTACAATGCTAATATTTATGCGAAGTGCGTAGATTAATTGGTTGCCTTAATTATTATTTCGGTGAAATGACAGTGGAAACGTTCAAAAAACTTGAGCACAGCAAAACTGAACGTTGTGGAGCTTAATTTCTAGAAATATGTCTCAATTATTTTTGCAAATTCAGAAGACTGCATTTAGTCGGTTCCTCGCAAACTGAAACTTTTTTTTAGACTTCGGTTGGTGGAATCCATTGGTAGAAAGCATATGTCTATCGTTTTTATTCAATAGTTAGAAACGAAACAAAACATTTAATCATAGTAATAATTTGATCATTATCCAAAATTTAATTTTTGTGGATTTGGGTGATGAATAAAATGATGGGACTACCGAGAAATATTGTCGAATTAGACAACTTTTTCTAATTGGACAATTTTCCCTGATTTGACAATTCTTTCTGGTTCATTTTTCATTTCTGGTCAAATTGCGTGTCAAAACTTTGAGGATGCTGACTGGAGACAAACCATTTTCTGTAGGACTTACATTTCCTTGTTCGCACTTTATAAGCTTACCTGGTTGGGTAGATGTCAAATTATGTTGCTCACGATAACAACCACTACTACCAAAATTTATCACCCTAATGAACCTTGACCTAATTAATCTTGTTAATTTTGTTTAGGATTTGCTCCGATGGAACTGTACATTGACCAGGGCCTTCGTTGGTCCGCCTTCAATGGTTATATTAAACCCGGGTTCAAAGAACCAATGTTAACCATCAGGAAGTACTCTTATGTTCACAAGGTAAGCTAAACCAATGCGGTAATGCAGGGTCTTACCAACCTTGGATCCAAACCGTTTGAAAGAACAAGCACCATGGAACCAATTTGTATTGACCGACTGGTAGAGTTCTTTCGAACAATTAATTTTAACATTTCAGGTAATTTTTGACGAGAACAATGTTGCCACTGGAGTAGAATACTTACGTCATGGGAAAAAGCGAATAGCTAAAGCCACTAAGGAAGTCATCTTGAGTGCAGGTAATCAAATTTGTTGGAATTTCACAGTGTGGTTCACGATTCAGGGCCGGTACGACTATGCGGCGAACCTAGCCGATACCCTCACGGACATCCCACCGATAGATCTAACATTTACGAGCCTAGAAACGACGCACTTAAAATGCACTATCGAAATTCAAGAACCTAATTAATTTTGCGATTCCACACATTAGATTTAATGTGGCTCAATAAACTTTTGCAAAATTCTGTGACCTGTTCGGTTGCTTCAAAATCTACAGAATTTCCGCTTTTAGGGACGATTTTCTGTTTTGTCAGGCTCAATATCGTACATGACTTCAATATCTAATTTCTGCAATAATGCAGAGTGGTGTATAAATGTGTACTCCCCTGTACGATTCCAGATTATCTGAGAATTCGTTCCATCAGTCCAATTTTGTTATTTCAACCAGCTTTATTATCCCTCTACTGTGGCCCAGATCGCCCAGAACCGCCGAACCAAAAATAGGACAAAATATGAGTTGTGTAAATAAAACAAGTGTATCAAATTAAAAACAAATTAAAATCAAAAACCAAATAAAATGAATATATTTTTCTAAATTTTTTTGTTTATTTTACAAAACAGAAGAAATTGAATATTTTCGTTAGATCAGATCGTTGTAGTTTGTAAAATGATCTACTATTTTTTTACTTGATATTTTCCTCTACTGGTTCTTGACAATTTGATTCTCATAAGGCAGACCAGCACCGCCATTTGTGTGCTGTACGCTTAGAATCCATTCCACTTTAAATACATATGTCTACTTATAGAAATAATTTATATAGGTTTAATATTAGAGTGCATGGCTGAAGAGCCTGAGAGAAAAAAAAATTGAACTTATCCAGCATTGTTGTAATGCTGGCAAACACTATTATTTAAATCGCTTGCCTATTTTAATAACAAAACTGCGTTCTATTAATGCGTTTTGGATTGGACGGGTGCCCCCAGCGATTGACCACTCAAACAGGTAAAATAAAAATATTTGTCTGAAGGCAGCTTTTCTTTTTGCTAATTTAACTGGCAGTTTAATTCATAAATTATTTCTTTTGAGTGTTTAATTTGACACGGAAAGGCTCGATCGGACGCACATGATGTAATGGAGCTAAGGATATCAAAGTCAACATTTACTTACAGCTACAGCCGTTATCTTGTGTGTAGAGACATGGTTATCTGTGCACTTCTAAACTTCTAAACATCATAACGCCTAAACATCCAGCTTATGAGAAGAATGTATGTATGTATGTATATTAAGGAGAAGGTCTAGGGGAACAATAAGGTACTGCCAAGCCTTCTAAACCATGCCGATTAAGCCAGTGGTGGCCCATTGCGGTCGCCTCCGTGAATAACAGAATGTGTCATTGTGAGTGTGAGAAGAAGCCTCAATCCTTTAAATTTCATAATTTTATTAGTATTTAGATTTGAAAATTAATTCGAACGGATTGCAAATACAATTTAGTGAAGTTTTTCGAAGAAACACTCTTCTCAGCCCCTAAACTATTCTGAATTTCAAAAAATCTGCCCGACGGTCTTCTTAGTTTGCTGAAACTCATTTCTTTCTTAAAACGCATAATACCCTTAACCACATTCCGGACAAATTACGAGAATATGAGCGGTGGAAAGTAACAAGACAGAGACAATTGAAGCATCCTAGTTTTTCTCTCATTAAAGTATCAGTAGTTTGATGATTGGTCAACGTTTTGAGCTGACTTCTAGGAAAAGCTCACTAATTCGGAACACCTCGTATTGTTCGACTACAACCAAATCTCACAGTCAAAATACAACCTCTCTAAAACTTTCGCCAAACATAACTAATGATTGAAATGACTCCTCAAGACCTTATGATGTTAGCCATAAGTAGACATAAGTATTTAAAGTAGAATGGAGTCTATTCGTACAGCACACGAATGGCGATGCTGGTCTGTGTTACGAGTATCACATAGTCAAGCCACAAGTAGGGAAAATATAAAGTAAAAATAGTAAACCAAACGAAAATATTCAATTTATTTTGCTTTGTCAAATAAACACAAATAATTTAGAAAAATATGTTAATTAAATTTGTTTTTTATTTTCATTTTTATTTTGAAATTTTGTCTAATTTTTGGTTTGGCGGTTCTGGGTATCCCACATGCTATTTTACCGAAGACTCCATATATATTTTTGACACAGAACTTGTTTCTTCACAATCGTCTTTTCGTACTGAAATATGCAGTTTTTGATATTAGCAGTATTAAATTGATTCCAAAATGTATATCTCAATATTTTATGATAACCTGGACGTACGGAGTTTTAGGTTGTTAGTAATTGAATTAATTTAAGTCAAACATTTGTGTAATAGATGTCCAATGAAGGTTCGTTGAAAATTCATGGATACAGTGCACCGAGTGCTAGGAAATTCAATAATGCTGTGTGTCTTTATGTATAATAGGTACATCTCACTTTTGTTTGGACAACTCAATGCTGCTAATACGGGGGCAGGGTGTAAATAAGAATAATGAACCACCTTTAAGCATATTTGTCATTGTATCATCAATTTATTAATATAAAGTCAGCTGACCAATTAATTTGTGATTTACTCTAGGAGCTGTCCAATCACCAAAGATTTTGATGTTGTCTGGCATAGGACCAAAACAGGACCTTGAAAAACTTGGCGTAAGCATAAATTAGAGAGAATCGGAGTTTGAATTTCATATTAATTGTAAAACGTCTTAGCGAAGAAATTCTGGAACGTCAGTTTTCTCAACCTAGCACTTCTAAAAGTTACTTTATTATTAATTGTTTACATTTTAAAAGTTTTTACTGTACGTTTATCTAAATATAACCGACAAAATTTGGACAGATTCGGGTTAGATTGGACCTTCCAGTGGGACAAAGACTACAAGACAAATATGGAGCCTTCGTTGGACCCTTCATTGTTAATCCAGGAAATTCTTTCGTAATCTCACGAGATTTTTCAATGCCTGAAATTATGAATTTTGTACGTGACGGGACAGGACCTTTCGCAACGTCTGAAGCTGAAGCGACATATTCTGTATGTAGTAAGGGAGCTCGGGCAAGGGGTGACTTGACCCCTGACATTCACGCATACATCATGTCAATCCCTATGGAACCACATCTAGAGAATATGCTCTTTGCCGGATCATTTAATTTAAAACCAGAGTTCCAGAAGAGATATTTCAAACATGCGTACGGGAAAGATTCTGTCATGAAACTTGTAACTCTAAACAAACCACTTTCATTTGGAACGTTGAAGCTGAAAGATGCAAATCCGGAGAGTAATTTACTAATTGATCCAAATTATTTGTCTGATCAATCCGATGTCGACATTCTTACAGAGGGTAAGTACGAATTTTAATCTTTGTACCGGGTAGTTCAATTTCAGGGAGATGTATTCTTGCAGAGGAGACTGAAAATGAACACAGTTTGTAAATCGGTCCGTCTTAGCATAGAGCATAAAAAGACAACTAAAACATCTCCCCTGTAGGTATGCCAGTATTCAAAATTTTCCAACTCCATTTTTGCAAATAATGTAATTCCGAAGGGCAACCTGTGGCAACCAAACATGAAATGTGTGGATTGAATGGTTTTTGACCTATGACCTCATATTGTAACAGGTAGGTATTCATTGGAGTGACTTATTTCCTATTATCATAACGAATACCAACTGCTTAATAACAACTTGTTAGAGTAACTACTGGCATACCTATAGAGGAAGGCATCGGCAAGGTTCCTCGGAGCAGAGGGTTAGATTCCCTCGGCCTGGCAATGTCTGTGAATAATTTCATACCGCATTTTGTTTGTAAATTCCAGGAATCAAATTATCTGTTAAAGTGATGGAGGAGACAAAAAGTATGAAAGAAGTTGGGGCGAAACTACTTCCGATGCCAATACCTGGATGTGAGCACGTGGAATTTCGAAGTGACGCTTATTGGGAATGCCTTGGAAGGCACACGACTGGAACGGCGTACAAATATTGCTCAACAGCCCCAATGGGGAAAAACAGATCAGATCCAATTGCAGTCGTTGACTCCAGACTTCGGTAAATTTGTGTCACATTTTTATGTTCTTCACAAATATATATGCGCATTATAATAATCTCTCATGCTATTAATTTTAGTGTTTTTGGGACAAAGGGCCTGAGAATCATCGACGCTTCGGTCCTTCAAGAAAGATATGTGTCCGTAAACCACGTGACGTGTACTGCTCTAGGTGAAGTAGCGGCGGATTTTATTTTAGACGAGTACATACGACGCCGAAGAAGTGATCACCAGAGGAACTTTTAACATTACAATTTTGAAGAACTTATAATCGTAAATTATTTTGATTTTAAAAGTTATCGTATGATGTGAACTCAGAGTCTTCCAACTCCTTGTACTGCCCTGTGAAAAATTCTGTAGGATTTTCTTCCAAATCTTCATTCGATTTTGGTGTCTGTTGGTGTTTTGGGGGATATTCGATGTACTTAATACTGAAAATTGCATCCGATCGGCTATTTCTTTGTACGATTAATTAGTATAGGATATGTTCCAATGTCGGGGAATGATGTTTATGCAAAATACTTTCTTTTTGTTCCCAGTAACTATTTATGGCGTGGGAGGGGGGGGGGTTCTAATATGTAAGGTCGCTGAAAAAAATAAGCGTGCAATTTTGAGCCAAAGAGTTTTAAGAATACTGACAGAGGAACTGATTTAGGAATTTACCATTTTATTTGTAAATATGTAAATATATTAATCATAAACGTCTCCGCCAGTGTTAAGTACTTGAATAAAATATTTGTTTTTGTTGATTTGAACCATTTGATGGTTACTTAATATTTTTTGTAATGATTCCAAAAGTTGATAGTAACAGCGCAGCGTTGGCTAGAACTTACACTAATGTAATTATGAATTAATTCCAGAAATAGAGCGCTGTTCTTATAAGGTTTGGAAACCAAGGCAAATCTAGTTTATCAAACCGTACACCGTATTTGTGTGTAGACCGTATTTCAGAATTACTGATGTGGGACAAATGAAATTGTTACAACATGATAATTTAAAACTGTGAAACTGACGGTCGGAGACTGAATTTTTTTTCCTGAAAGCTGCAATTTTAGTTATAACAATTGTCATTTTGTGATACCTGAAATCGTTTGTGGTTGGTTGTTGTTGCAAATATATAGAGTAAGGGGATTGGAAAAATAAAAAGTAGAAAGTAGACTAACTTTAGATACCGTTTAGTGAGGAGTGTGAGTGGTCGTTGGCAATCTGATCAATAAAGTCAACAAATTTTTAAAAGGTAAAAATCGGCTAACATTCCAAATTCCAAAATTAATTATTACAAACTCTTAAGTTCTTAGATGGAATGCAAAACAAAGATTAAGTGTGCGGGCGTTTCTCCGGGTTTTTTTTTTTTTTTTCTAAGTACCTCAGCATCCTCTGACAGGATATACCCGCTACGAGGTCGTTCCGCTGCTACTC
>JAQFYE010001321.1:0-23839 GCA_034694305.1 Protaphorura glebata | reverse complement strand
TTCACAGAACCTTGGGTCAACTGGTCACTCATGGAAGATTGTAATTACCAACAAATGCTTCGAGATGAAGTTCCACTAGCAGAAGAAACAGGAATTCGTAATTTCGTCGAATTCAAGTCTCCTTTCCTTCCGGAATATGAAGAAATTGTCAACGAAGCAACATTCCTCGATTGTGATGGTGATTTTGCTGCTGTTCCGGCCACAAGTGGACTTCCATCTGGACCTATGATTCCTGATTGGAATGACCACTCATTCCTCAACTACAATTGTTACAGTCATTATTATCAAATGTACTCGGACTTAGAATCCCGTATGTTTATGGACAATGCGGTAATGACCGGTGGTTTAGATTTCGAATATAATCGTTTCATTCCAATGGATAGTAATACAGAGACAAAAAACAGCAGCATCGCCAGCGACAACAGTGAAGGCAAAACTATGAATACTGTGTTCACCAGCACCAGTGGCCGAAAGAATATCTACTCTGCTTATCCTAGTTCTACCTTTGACTATGGAAATGACTATGCACATGCTTATGGTGCTTACACCGGTTCAAATAATTTCTATTCCATGCAAGGCAATAATATATCAGATAAAGCAAACAGTTTTGGCCCTGGGACTGGCTTCGGAAGAAGTAATGACCACTGTCCAAGTCCAGAAAATCAATATAGCAAGAACTTAGTCAATTTGTACAGAAATCCCTGCACCAACAATTCAGGAAATGTCAACCGGTATCCAGGCCCTGAACATAGTGCCTATGATATCTACACGAAAAATTTACTTGCTTACGCTAGCAGTTTAAATGAAGCATACGTCAGTAGAATGGGTGGTGCTTCGGCCGACAGACTTCGAAATGTCAGTGCCAATAGTGACCTCAAGGATGCCTACACTCAACATGAGAACCGTATTGATACCAGTTTAGCTTATGCCTTCTCAAATTTGACCAATGTCGATACCAGCACCAATACAAATCTAAATGGTATCGGCACCGACTTGACTTCAATGAATCTCAGTAGTATCGACACCGGTGCCCACAGCAATGCCTTCTCAAGATTCGACAATACTAAAACTAACAACTATACGATCAGTACCGACAATGGTGCCAGTATTAGTAGCAGTAGCTACTACGATCAAAACAACGCAAGATTTGGCAGCATTGATACCAGTATCAGCAGCTATAGTCAAACCGTAATTGGAAACAAGACAGGTCTGAATTTTTCGACCCCCGTCGCAGGTCCGAGCTCCGCAACCAGTACTAGAATTGTCTATAGCAATAACGGTACGAGACAAGTTTTCAGAAAATCGAACAATATCTACGCCAAATTCTACAAGACAACCAAGGCCAATTACAATCGTACTTTCCCCCCATTAAGTTTTGGCCAAAATCGAACAAATGGTGCTGACGAAGAGTCATCCTCAGACGAATCTGGTGCAGACGAGGGTCCAATTATTGAAATCCGTGGAGTTTCAAACGGGAACTACATGCTGACGGAGGAAGGGGCTAAGAGAGAATTTCTATGTGTATTTTGTATCAAACAAGGAGAAGCTGAAAAAGTTTTTAAGAGTCATCCAATTCGAGTCAATGGCATTGTCGTGTGTCCATTTCTAAGAAATCACGTTTGTGCGCTTTGTAAAGCGACGGGTGACAATGCTCACACCATCAAGTATTGTCCACAAAATAAGAGAGGTTTCTTTGTTCTAAAGGCCTTGGAAAGAAAGGCAAGGACAATATCAGAAATTGAAGCCCCTGCGGCCGAGAAGGAGAGCCAAAATTTTTGATTTATTTTATAGGATTTACCAGTTAAGTGACAAACATACTGATTAAATTAGGATATAAACGTATTATACGCTTATGTTGTGTGAGCTATGGAGTTGATGATTTAAATAAACACGTATCCGTATCCAATCCAAAAAGAATAGCCATAAGAGTATCTTTTTTCAATTTCGACTAATTCATTGAACTGAGCCAAAAATATGTACATAAACTACAGTATACAAGATTAAAAAGTAAAGAGAAAATGATAAGTTGAAATGATAAATGCCAAGAAAAAAGATTTTTATTTCCTCATGTTAGCAATTTTTGTTCGGCGGCACGACCACAATTTTTGAATCCCGTTGCCTTTGAGTTGACAGAATTTATTTTTTATTATTATTCCGTCATTACGTAATTCCTTATTGATATAAAATTAGACGGAAGAGAGTGAGTTTAACCTTTGACCACTGCCACTCCTTCTGCTAACAATCCATTCCATTTCATATTCCTTATTCAAAATTCACATCCGACGAGCGGAAGTTTAAATTCATCCAGGTGAGATATATTTCAGTTACAAAGTCCTATTTAATTGAGTTGAATAATAATGACAAGACAATTATCGGTACTTCAAAAAATATAAAATAAGATTTAAACAATCAGAATTATGAATGAGCTATTTTTTTAAAAGGAAATAGTGATAAATGAACAAACCAAGAACTAAAATTAGAAATCTGTAGAAACTTGGGTAAAAGTCTGAACTCAAGTTTATTAAAATGCAAGAATTTGGTTCCAAATGTTTAGTGATTTGCTATTTTGAGAAGTATAGAATTAGACTAGGATTGAAATACAGAACAAATGAATTTAGTTTATGGCGACGACTTCATAATAATGAGGTATTTTAAAAACTCGTTTTTAGGTCTTTAAAATGGCACATGCTGGGATTAGAATCGGACCTTCCATCCTGAATGCTGACCTTGGGAATTTGACTCAAGAGTCAACGCGACTTTTGGAGAGTGGGGCGGATTATCTTCATTTGGATGTGATGGATGGACATTTTGTTCCAAATATTTCGTTGGGACCTCCAGTCGTCAAATGCCTTCGGAATAAAATTCCAGATGTCTTCTTTGATGCTCACATGATGGTCTCTGAGCCACTCAAGGTTCGTTCATTGGACAAATCAATTAAAAATAATCTTTTTCAAAATATTCAGAAATCTAATTTTATTTTATTTTATAATTATTTCCTGAATAGTGGATTACTCCGATGCACGATGCTGGAGCTACTCAATACACTTTCCATTATGAAGCAGCTCCGCATGATCTTTCCCACGTTTGTCGAAAAATTCGTGAGGCTGGAATGCAAGTATGAAGATTTTACGAGATTGAATTCCTATTGGCAGTAGAAAAATGTAAATATCTACGAAACTAAATTTGGCTTTCTCATTTTGATTTAGGTAGGGCTTGCTCTAAAGCCTGGAACATATCTTACTCTTGGTGATCATACATCGGCTATCTTGGATTTGTGTGACACAGTTTTGGTCATGACTGTTGAACCAGGTTTTGGAGGTCAATCCTTTATGCCGGACATGCTCAAGAAGGTTGAGTTTATTAAGACACACTATCCTTTCTTGAACATTGAAGTCGACGGTGGGGTCAACCTGAACAATATCTCTTCCTGTGCTCATGTAAGTTTTTGGTAATTCATGAATGATTGGCCTAATTGGTAGATTGGTACTACACAAATATACTTTGATTGAAAGAACAAAATCGTGTCTAAATTCTCCAAATAATGCTCCTTAGCTATATATTTAATATACAGCTAATAACTGCTTGCTTTTACTTCTAATTTTGACCTAGCTAACCATAATAAAATGTATTCCTAGTTTTGGTTTGCTTGTTTTTCGAAATAACTCAAACTGTGGCCTTGTCTATAATTTTGGACTAATTTTAGGTCCAAACAGGCATTTTCAAAATCCTCTAACGTCGAAAAGCAGTTCTTTCCTAATTAAATTTCCAAAGCTTATGTAGTCCGTGTGAAAAAAAGTAGGTAAACCTTATTTTTAAGTTGATATTATTGGCTAATGCATTATTTTGAAAATGTTTGTTTAGGCTGGTGCTAATATGATGGTATGTGGAACGTCCATCACTGGTAGTGAGAATCCTGCCGCTGTGATTACGTCAATGAAGGACGTGCTCAAAAAGTATGAACATCACAAGAAATAATCAACTCTGCGTCAAATCCGATTAACAACAACATCAACATGTTATATTATGATCAAACTTTTACATGTTTGCTTTACACATCTGATATTACATGATTTCAATTACACAAGTGTTTAATATACATAATATGATGTAAATAAATATTGAACTGAACTCCGTATATTTTTTGTTCTTAATATTTACAAAGTGGAGGAGATGTTAGAATATTTCTTGCGTTCGGCGGCGGTGTTGGATAATAGATGCTCGGCGACGGGTAATAAGATTTATATCCTGCTTTTGTGATGATGGGATTTAGTGCTGACAAGGAGATCAGTACGGCTTCCTCCGTTCTGATAGTTCGAGACCCCTGGTTCGGACATGTATTGACGTATTCATCAAAAAGTGAGGCAACCTCCGTTTCTTTCAAGGTTTCATCATTCTCAAGAGCATATTCTAATCCTTGCACCCCACCAAAGACAATCAGGAAATTTTTACCAACCGCAACGTCCACACTCATCACGGCTTTTCCTCTTTCGGACGTCCCGATCTTGACGTCGTAGGTTCCATCCCCAAATGGGCCTTTCGTGAAAACTTCTCCTAGGCTATTGGCCATTCGTACGGAAAATCCCCAATACGTCGTTGTCTCAAGCTCTGGTTTTAAGGGCGAAACTATAATGCCCCGCAGTTTACTCTTTGAATTCGAGTCTTCTTCTTGGAACTCTACGGTCACCCGGGTTCCAGCTGCCACTACTCTGTCCACAAGGACGTCACGGGCCAGACCACAGTTGACATAACACCCTGCTTGACCTTTCCTTATTGGCAGTGTCGTCACAACCCCTTCCCTAAACAAAAAATAAAAATCCACCAATTAATAAATGAAAAAATAAAGTAGACGCATTAATTGACCTTCGTCGGCGAGTTGTTGCGTAAGCAAGCACCACATTTTCCCTTGAAAATAGGTTACATTCCATTTGAAGGAAACAGTAGAATAAACTCCACTGAAAAAATCTTAAAGGTCAAATAACTTGAGTTTAACATTGTGCTATGTGCTATGTTATAACGACTGTCTAATATCAATGTGTTTATATTACCTAAATCTGGAAACCTCCGTCTCTCGAAGATGATGTGGTATGTCCAGCGGCGGAGCAATGCCAACATTCTGAAGATCTTCATGGATTGGAAACAAAGCCTTCCGAAGATACTGTGGACACTCCAAGTACTGAAGAATCTTCACCAATTGTTCACATGCGACCTTACTCTGTCCATTAGTGTCATCGAAGACGATGATTTCAGAAATACTATAAATTGAGGCAGCCCGACCAATCTGTCCAGCCAAGTAGGTTTTCAATACTCCTGACTGAGCATTGTCAAGAATCGATCCAGGGATCGCAATGCTAACTGTGTATTTTACAGGGTCATCGCGACTCCTGTCAGGGGTTTCGCAATCAGGAGTACATATTTTTCCCTCCTGAGAATCTGATGTTTTGTCGCTAATTGACGACGACTGACTTCCAGACATGTTGATTTCTGCTTCGGCAATAGCTTCATTTTCACGTCTGGCTCTACTGTTTCTTTTTCTTTCTTTTCGTAAAGCTGTGTGAGATAATCCGTTCTCAGATTCAATCTCTGAGCGTTCATGATTAGCGTCAGCACTACTTGATGGCATGTCATTATGCCCTCGCTTACGATTTGCCATTTTTCTAAAAGAATAAATATTTATAATTTATCGATTCATTTATAAAAATACACACATTGACATTGACTGACATTCGCGGTATGTACGGCGGGGTAAACCATCCCAGCGTATTTTTCATAGTTAGGGAGGATGGATTGCTTTCCATTAGGCCTAGGGAAGTAACCTTTAACTAGCAGGGAAAAACAAATTGAAAGCAATCGCGGTAAGTCGTCGGTGCAGATTGAAGGCTGCAATGAACAGCTGCTTTACGATTTTATTTACTGGCAAGGTGTTTATTTAATTTACGTCACCTAACACTCAATTTATGAAAAAACCTTTTGGATGTGAGGCTTTCCAATGGAATCTTGAATTCTCAACATGCATGAAAAATATATTATGTATAATTGACAATCACCTCTCCCGTTAGTCTTCAACTTTCGACGATTTCTCAAAATTACGATTGGAATTGAGATTTTGACCACAATTCTTAGTCCAATGTCCAACACAAAATTTCCTCGTCACCTCCTTTCGTCCTCGTCGTCATCCGTCCGTTGTGCGTCCAGGAAAATTTCTGCACCACACCACGAATTGCCGGCACGAAAGATTTGAAACTTCCCGCTGAAATTCCAAATTTACTTATCTGATTCCATCCATGCCCCAATTCAACGGCATTTGAAAAAGAAAAAACAGATTTTTAATTATTTTGAAACATTTTATAATATTTTTGACAAAATATGATTCTCGAATTCAACAAACGTACTCCCTCCCATGGATCATTTAGCCAAATGAAAACACAAAATGAAGTCATCTCATCAAATTAACATGTTACGTAACCAAATATTAATAATCCAGACAATTTTATTGAAAAATTCACAATTCCTTTTTAATTTGAAACTAATTTTTTGATCATGGGAAAATGAGTCTCAAATTCAACAAAATGTACTCGTTTCAAGCCTCGTTTCATGCTTTATAAAAATTGTTTTTTGAAAACACTAATTTCTTACATTTCAGAATCCTATCACTAAAAAGCCATTTCCGAATACAACAAATGTTTTCATGGATTATTATCAAAAGAATGGATAGTTTTGAGTGCTGTTGCTAACTATTGATATTTTGGACTAGATAGTTTTATTTTTTCAACGAGTTCTACTTGGAACCATTTCACTTTCACATAATGAGTCAAGAATAAAATTAAAGTTAACCAGTACCACTTGGGGCAATTGAAAAATGTCTACATGCAGGTATAGAGAATCAAAGTAAAGAAAACCGATTTCTTTTAAATATTGTAATAATATTTCTCATTTATTCCTTATAGTCATTGTTTTCAATACATAAATAGAGTAGACTCCATTCAGAGTTTAGTCAAGTGCTAATTAATGGTTTGTAAGTTTTTATATTGAAGTATACATCTTATACAAAATTGTACACATGTTATTAGTAGATCCACCATAAATAGTCCCTAAATGTTAGACCCAATTTACTAATCATTACTTAGGATATAAAACTTTCAGTTACGAAATAATGGTTTCGATTCCACAAATTCCATTTTTGTTATTCATTATGTATGCTGAGGACCTTTTAAAAAGGCAGACTTCGTCATTCAGTGCCAAAATTTACGTATAAATCTAATAAACCCTCTACTCTAGTCAAACCAAAAATACAAAATGCAACTCTAAAATGTCAAAACGAACGCCGCACTGCACCGTCCTAAAATAAACGTTCTACGACCGTACATATGTTGTCCGTTAAGAATACTGAAAACCTTCACAAAAAAAGTTGCTCAAACGTACTAGTACTGTGAATAGTCGTCGTACCCACCAATAAACATTGCACATGTGAATTCACATTTAAAAATCACAAGATGATTCACTGAATTTAAAACATAAATAGTCTCGTGGATACCCCTCGCCCTGCCCGACTTAATCCAGATCAATATTTAAAAAACTGGAGTTTAAGAATATAGAATGAAACTCTACAAATAACGTGCGTACAAACGCACAAGTGCTTTTTTTAAAAAGTTTACAACTTCATATTTTGTGTGAGCAATTTCACAATACCACATGAGTTTCAAATGTAATGTAGTCCACTAATATAGTACAAGAATTACCCCTCCTGTAACACCTTTTTCAAAATTGCTTTGGCTTAAAAATACATTTCTTACATTCTAAAACTGTAGTAATAAAATTAAAAAGCCAAGGCAAACATCCTGAGCTAAAATCATAAGTATACATTTTTTCCCTCTTCTGAAATAAAACTCAAAATAAGTCGACTCAAACAAAAATGCGTACTGTCTAATGGTAAAAATGAAATCCAAAAAAGTAAATAGTTTACGTACAATGGCGCACAAAGTAGTAAATCTTAACTATTTTAATTCTGGTTTAGAATTCTAAAGCTATCTATGTTCACAAAATAGTTGGCTTAAACGCCGATACCTGCACTTAAAAATTGCTGCGAAAGCAGTCCTTAACGCAATTACTGTCAACTATTTATAGATGATATCACATTAATATAAAGTGAATTCCCGAATGGCGGACACGGAGAACAAAACCTGACAATTAATTTTAATACCTCATTCGTACATCAATAATAATTAAAACCCATATGCAAAAGTGCTGATTAAAGCAACAGTAAAATACGAAATTTCCATTGTGTCCGTCTCGATATATCCAAATAAATGCATAAGAATAGAAATAACAATTCTAATTTTCCTATGCCTAAATCCAGTTTACTAACTACATCAGTTCTCTTTGTTTTCTAAGCTGTTCAATTGATACGGAGTGCTAGGAACTGTCCCTTGCCCTTGACATTGAGCCTCTGAAATGACAGCTGGATCTTCTAATTGTGTTTGAGGGTACTGCTGTGGATGTCCAAAGCCATGATGCATCATTTGAGGATGATATATTTGCTGCGGGTATTGAAATGGATAGGGATATCCACCGTACTGAAATTGTTGAGGATGATGTTGAGGCATTGGGACCAAATGAGGTAGAGTGTAACCTGTTTGAACAGGGACGGCACTCACAACCGGCCCATGATGAATATGTGACAATAAGCATGAATGACTCGAAGTGCCCAAAATATCATTATTAGTAGATTGATTGGGCGGATCTCCTGGTCGCATTACCATCATTGGAGATTTTGTATTATTCATTGGTAAATTCATTTGAGTTGGCATCATGACTGAAATATTGTAAGGAGAGAGAACATTTCCTCCAGAAGTCATTCCATTTCTCTGGTACAATTCATTCATTTGTGCGTGTTGTTGAAGTTGTGCTCCGTGTGTGTAGTAAGGTGTGGGACACTGCTCTACTCCATTGATTATTTCTGAAGTGACCTGTTGATGAATACTTGTCAATATTTGGTCATACATAGTAGTACTCGGGTCAGGTCCAGGGGGTGGGACTCCACTGGAGAATTGACGATCTGCTACCGGATTAATTCGGTTTTGATCTGTTGGGAACGGTGCTGCTGATAAATGTATCGGTGCTGTCAATTGTTGATACATGTTCCCAGCGACTTGAAAATTATTTGATATCCCTAATTGAGGTGGATGAGTTGGAAATGGTGGTGCGGTCGGTAATGAACTAAATCCAGGTGGTGGAGCACAATGACGAGGAATTGAACTCCCGTTGCTGCTACTACCCCCATCAAGGGAAGATGAATTTCCAGTACTGAATCCTCCCAATGAATTTATTTGTGGTACTGGTGAATCAAAGAAGCTGAAACCTTGCTCAATTTTTGTCTCTGTCAATCCAGTCTCTTTAACTGACGTATTTGCGTGCTTAAGGAATCCAGGTGGTGGAGAAAAAGTACTAGGCTTACGAATATTAACAGGAGACCTATTTCCACTTCTATACTCTGTTGGTGGAGTGATCGGACCGATATTAAGCAGTGGAGATTCTGACAAAGGACCAACTTTGTGGAGTGTTTCAGATCCGATTTCGCGATCTCGTAATTGAAAGACAACACCTGGATTTCTTGAAATCATGGCTTCAATCACTTTGTCACTGTCCTGGTTGCCCACTCCAAAAAAATGAATATCTAGGGAAAAAAGAGTTAAGTTAATTAGATAATTTCTAGAAAATGTACAATTATTTCATTCAGCTTATCATTTGTTTTTGTTCTATTTACTTGAATTGATACTTCAAGATGGGAAAGTTACCCATCTTCAAAATTCAAAAACTTCAGATTTTGAGACAAATTCTCTCTACATAAAGAATTTTCTCCTGAAATATATTGGAGCAGGTAAAACCTTTCCAGTTGACCAAATGTCTTTAAAAACTCGTGCAAACCGAGTTTGTTGTATAGAAATTTTACTGAACATTGTAATTGAACGTTCAATTCAAATATCTCGAGAAAACACCTAATTAATGTTATCTGTGTACAAAAACTTGATAAAAATAACCTTAGACCCCTTAACGCAGATAAATGATATACACTAACCTAGCCAAAACTTACCAGGACTTTGACGAAAAGAATTCTGTTGATGCGTCGGAAAATTTGATGGTGCGTTTGACTTGGCATTTACGCTGTGACCACTCTGCATGTGCTGAGATTTGACATTTGAGCCATTGGGGTCAAATCGTTCAGTCCTACCAGTATCCATTGAATGCCTTTGACTTCGATTATTGGTGTCCGGGCGGTTTGGACCTGACTTGCCAAATTGTTCACGCGATTGTCCAACCTTTTGCGGTGGCCCTAAGGGTCGCCTCTCAATCATAGTTGAGCCTGCTCTACTCTGATTCTCAATAGGTCTATTTTGGTAACCAGGTTTAGAAGGAAGTGATTGACGATTTGTCATATTTCCCATAGTTCTGTTCCTATTTTGACTATCCTCATCTTTGTGTCCGTAGTTTCGGTTTCTAGACTGATGAGTCGGAGCTTCCTCATCCTTGTACGAGTAGCTACTATCATCCCCTGTACTAAAAAATGTGCAATTTTTTGCAAAATGACCAATCCGATTACAAATTCGACACTGACGATCCACCGGTGGATTAGAATTTCCCCGAATACGTCTTGGGTCCAAGAACCATATCTACAAGATAATCCATACTTAGTTCTCTGGCCCAATTAAAGTTACCAACTATTATTATTACTAGGGATGCAGCGGATAACGATATTCGACTCAGATCAATTTTGTGGTTGGATTATCACGAGCCGGATAAGGATATCCGATACCAACACGGTATCCCTATCTTTTACAATAACAATATTTAAGACTTACAAGCCAATCCAAATTGCCCAGGTTATCAATAGGAACAGAGAAGATTTCACGGAATCTTTGAAATGCCTTCACAATATGAACACCCACTAATGGAGTTAAACATATAACAATTAGAATTGCAACATTTTTTTCAGCAAAAGTTTTGAACGAATATTGAAGGATGATGCAAAATATTCAACTTAAACATGAAAAACTTTGTTAAACTGATTGTAAAGCACTTTGGATAACCACAATCGCAAGTATCTTGACAACTATAAGGAGATTCTACTGGTGAATAGATGTGGCTTAATTAATGAAAGAATTAAGTAACAATGGGATGAGTTTGTTTTAATATTTGAATTTTTTTTGCATTATCATTCAACATGCCTACTAATTTAAGTAATCTCTAACTTACTTCGTCTAGAGAGACCAGCACCCAAATTGTGGCTACGCTCAAATGGATCTTCAATTGCTATAACGGTTTCACTCAACCAAAATTTTGAAAACCTTGATAGCGGTTCAAACTGATTGATTGTTATGACATGCTCATCAAACTTAAATCGCTCCGCATAATATTGTAGAAAAGCAGTCCATAGTTCACCCGCAGATTCCTTATTCTTCCCATATTGTGGCCAAACCGTTCCCTTTACCAAATTAAGAAGTATGTTTAAATTAAAGCTCAACCTTTCCAAAATGTGAAGCTTGGTTGTAGCCGTAATCACTAATTAGCCTGATTTCTGTCGAATCTGTGAAAAAGGTATGCTAAAACTTACCAAATTCTGAATATCCGCAAAGAAGTATGCATTGCAGCCTTCTACGAGTAAGGGTGGGTTTGGACCGACTGGTAACTAGAAATGTAAGAAAATCGCTCTGGTTTATCAATTTGAATCAGAATTGGGTGTAAACCGCGGAATTAGTACTAGTTTAGGTCATGACAGACATTGTCGTGAAGTATTTTTAATTCGAGTCTCACAAAGTCGTGAAAATTGACGCTTATATAGGAATTCACTGATAGCTGACATTCTTTTAAAGCGACATGGCTGATATGACTGAATCGACAATTTCGACAACCAGTTTAGCGTCTCAATTTGAATTTGTAGCATAGCTACGCATGGTTAAAAGGTCGAAGTTACCTCTTGTAGGACAGGAAGTACAGGTGGATTATGTTGCTGAAGGAAGTGGATCAACATTAGCACATAGCCATAGGACGACAAACTCCCCTTTGAGGCATCACTAATATCACATAGTTTGGTTACTTTCTTCAAGAAACATCCGAGAACCTATAAATATTGACATCAAATTAAAAACCTTCGCATTCATAAGGATGCAGACTAATTATCATAATCTCCAAAGAGATCCATAATAATGTGAACTCGAAAATGAAGTTCCAAATCACGATCAATACGACCACAGGATCTCTTTGGCCTTCAGTATTCTCAACTCTTATGCTTAAGTTAAAGTGCAGTTACAAGTTACAATATCCAGACATTCGTATATATATCGTACTATATAATATTAGTACATTTAGTCGGACGTTAAATACCCAATTATTTTATATCACATTTTATTATCTTGGGTCAATAATTTCGTACAGAGAAAATTATCAGCTTTATGCGACCATGTTCATTAAAGGAAACATTGCATAGGGAGAATATGCAGGTATTTCAATTTCTGGTTTAGCGAAATCAAGACATGTCTTAGACAAGTTTGGTTGTACTAGTTTTTTTTTCAAAATTTTGAAGCTCCTGTCGTATTTGTCGTTGTAAAATATTGAATTACACTTGGCAATGTTAAGTTACAGAATTGTGGGCACGCTGATAATTGAACGTTTCATTTTCGATGTTTATGTTGTGTGAGCTGTGAAATTCATGACTATAATAAAATTACATCCTATCCTATCCAATCAATCCAATCTCACAAGGCTAATACACAAGTAAATTGTGAAGTTTGTATAAGTTCGAATTCAATAATTTGAATGACTTGTCAATTATCGAACTTTCCATATATCAATCAAACTGTTATGTTTTCCGCAGTTCGATATACATGGAGTTAACTGTGTTAATGTCCAATACTCATTATGAAACTACACCTCTAAACCTGTATCACACAATACTAAATTTTGATGTCCGTGAATTCTTACCTTGAGACGATCGTCTATCTCCGCGTACATCCGGAGCATTCGCGTATTGTGAAGCGCAAGAACATTAGATAAACTAATATCTCCTTCCAATCTTGACATCCGGTGTCGAAATTTTACAATAGGTACTTTTGCTGAAGGAATTGCCAAAATTTCTTGCATGCAACCGGCAGCCTTCAATTGCCGCACCACGGTTTTTAGTATACCATTAACTTCTTCAGTCTGCATATCAGCCTGTAGAGCATAAGGAATATTTGGAGTATCGACTTATAAGGTAGTCATTTCTTACTTGAAAATTAACCCGATATGTCACGTCAAAAGTCACGAGCATGAATATGACCCGATTTGTGAGCAAAATTCCTGATTCCTCATTATTACCAATCCATGGACACTTTTAGGAAATGGTATGGATTGATATGATTGAAATATTTTAAAAAAATTCTAGTAGTGAACCACCATTATATTTGTTCACAAATCGGTCATAACTGTTATCAGGACACTTGGTATATAACCGTTTAGACTGATTTTTGAGGATATTCGACTTTTGCATCAAAATGGGTCTCATTAGAGTTAGAACCAATAGTTCACAGTCCCAAAAGTCAAATCATTGGAAAGTGAAAGGTTGGTAGAAATGTGTTTGCACGCTAATGCTAAAATGCTTGTGTTGAACTCCTATAAGGATGGAAAATAAGTGAAAGTTTACACGAGCAACAGGGATATAGAAAAGGTTTCTCTTAAACGAACCACAATAAAACTGTCTCAGATTTTCGAACGAATGTTTTAAGGCACTCTAAAATTTTCCATTAGAACCCTTTAGTCGAATTATATGGAGAAAGCAGAATGAAAGTGTAATTTCGGAATAATACTTATATTATAATAACTTCCAACTTCAATAATATTCAACTTGAGACTCTAGATTCTAGAAATAACGCATTGGAAGAGTACACTGCAGTACTCGTTAGTCTTTTAGAGTGAATTATTTCCGTACCTTACTCAGCTGTACATTTTTCAACCTCATACAAATGTCTACGTCTGACATATGAAGACCAAACCCGTTATAAGTTGAACCAAACATGGTTAGGTCCAGATCAGAGAAAGCTTGAGACAAGGCGGAATGGATATCCTCTGTAATTCTCCTACGAATCCGCACATCATTGTCATTCAATGCCTCCAATTCTGACATGGAATGAAAAGCCAAGTGTAAAGTTAAACTTGAAGAAAATATGTACGCATAGCGGTAAACTCCCCATACCGAGCCTTAACGTAGACCCCCTCTGGAAAAATTTTGAAGTTAGCTCCTGGAGCCGAAGGCTCCAGGATGGGTCTAACTTCAAATTTTTTCCTCCATGATGGGTCTAATTTTAAAAAGAATCTAATTTCAAAAATCTGGGTCTAATTTCAAAAATTTGGGTCTAATTTTAAAAATTTGGGTCTAATTCAAAAAATGTGGCTCCAGGAGGGGTCTAAGTTCAAAATTTTTTCATGGACTTCAATTCTACCCGTCTGGGGCCAAATTCTTGAACCTAAAGGCTCCAGGAGGGGTCTACGTTCAAGAATTGTCCCGAAACGGTGTACGACACTGGATAATTTGTGAACGTAGACCCCTCCAGCAAGGAGGAGGAGTGGTCTATATGTTTAAAAATTATCCAGACGGAGACGGGGTGAAATTTTTTATTAAAAATTACAACAAAAATAATTTTTTAACCGCTTACGAAAATGCATAATTTAAGGACGCCATTTTCTTCATCTTTTTTACGTAAAAACAACTTTTACATGCCCGTAATGTTAACCTAACCTAAAAAAATTGGCCTCCGGCGGTCGCTCCGTGGGGACCGCCGCAAGCGGCGGGCGTCCGATCCAGACCCCCCGCGATCAGGCATTCTAGACCCCCCCTTTTAGCCTCCCAGGTTTACCGCTATGTATGTACGTCGTACGTAAATTCACTTTGACTTACCATAATTCCTCTGCATGACCCTACTCAAAATCCTCAAAGTAAATGGTGTTGGTTCTACAGGTACGAGTCTCATCCTTGGAATCGTTTCCTCAGGACAATCTTTCTTCAAATGACCATCATAAGAACAAGCCTTGCAATATTTTGGTGGTCTCTTCAAGGATAGAAAGATTCTCATGTATTTTTAGTTTTAGACCTGTGAATAGCTTAATAAGTATGTGTTTTACCTCAGAACCCTGTAGTTTGCTCTTATCAAACTCATAAAAGTACTGTTTATCTTCAAGCACATCGGACAATAGATGAAGATCTTCTTGAATAACATAAACCCTCTTTTTTCCATTGCTGTCAAGCATATTCACAAGTCTTGCACTTACTTTAGCGTTATTAGAAGAGTTTTGTAAGGAATTTGAGTCAGTATTAGATGTACTCGATTTCAAAACAGAGATAGGTTTCGACGTGATTGTGCTACGTTTTGTGCTAAATGGAGCCACATCATTCGGAATATCGCCTTTGACTTTAGTTCTACTCATTTGCATTTGACGAAGTACATCCTGAAGTGGATTAGGTTTTTCCTCCGTTATCTTGTAATAATACACCTTGTCCATTGGTTTTACATTCGACGCAGAAATGATCCCTTCAAATAATGGACCATCAATTGTTCGAGGAGTAGCAAAATATATATAAGCTGCTCTGATCCGATCAAATATGTAGTCACACACTTTGTTGCTACTCAAACACCTTGACAAATTCGTCTTTGGTAATATGGGGTCTGTTAAGAAATACATATAATATTAATTAATAATTACCCTCAACTCTGAATTGAACTTAATTCCTAGTTCTAGAGATAAAGAGCCCAAACCAACAGAGTCTATGCAAGTTGATTTTCCTTTCGGGGATACACTATTAGATGCTAATATTTACAATTACAATTCAAACCCCATAGTCATACATAGGAATATAAAGTATATCCAAGCTAATGCAGACTGTGCTTATTAATGCATCCTAGGGATTATTTTTTCTGTTCTGTTTCTGTTCTTTCTGTTTCATTCCCAAATGGAATGAAATGATGAGAATAGCTTTTGCTCACAAGTTCTTCTTACATTATGCGATTTAATGTTAATACTACAGAATTAGCCCGGATTCACAGAAACATAAAGGTAATAATGGACTAAACATAAAACAATGTACGGTTGCACTAGATACTCCAAAACTCCGATGATCGGCATTACCCTTGCCCCCCCCCCCCCCCCCCCGAATTTTGGATTAATTTTTAACAATACGGGTTTCCAGACCGGGCCCCCACTCCGCAGGTAGGGGTTCTGAAGTATAGAGTTGTGCTATTCGGCCATTGGCACATACCACTTAGTATCTTGTTCATACCGAATATTCGGCAGTCAATCTGAAATTAATAAATACCGAATATCCAAAATTCAGCTAATTATTCGGCCGATGGCCGAATATTCGGGGCAACCCAAAATTAAGAATGACAGGTAGGTTCACCCACTCCACTTGCAAAATCGACGAATCCACTGTACAATTGACTTTCAAAATTGCGGATGCCGTGGATATCCTGCCTACATTACCTGGATTGCCTGGACATTCTGATCATTATCCCGTCAGATATTATCTAAATATCTATCTAGTAACAAAAAACGGACCGAACCTGACGCCAGACTTCACGACGCCCTACTTCTAAATGTCAATAAGAGAAGAAAATACAAGAAAGAAGATACTTAATACGACACATATAAGTGACACTAAAAATTAGCTTGACGTTGAAAACCGGCCAATCAATATTTTCTAGATATGGCGGATCTTTCCTACCGGATAATAGGTATTGCGGAGAATCAGACACTGAATTCCACAGTATTCCAATTCAAAATGACGATAAGAGAGCACATGACAACCTTTCAAGTTGCCATTTAAGATTACGAATACAGAGAAAGAAAATAATGAGATAAGAGAAGGTGACAAATAGAATTTAAAAATCACTTTAGCATATAAAAACAAACATACCGCAATTAATAACGAACTAGAGAAAAAACCTTACAAAAGAATGCAAACAGAATTAACATAAAGTGTGAATATTAATAGTCAAGTTGTACGATACATTCACAGATATTGATAGCAATGAAACGAAAATTGAAACAGATCGCAATGTGAGTTAGTATAACAGAAAGAATAAAAAGGTGAAAAATTAAAATATTAGGACTTAAGGAATATGTGGAGACAAAATTAACTTACGATTAGTAATCGTACGAAGTGATTAGTCCAAATAACTACATCAGCCATAGCGTGCCAGTAAGTGGAAATAAAGGATAAACAAGACGCAAAAGAAAATTCATAGCAAAACCAAATCACTTGTTAATTCTTGAAACAGTTTACAGTCCAGATATACAAAAACATACGACAAGCACATGAGTTTTAGGAGTAAGATTTAAAATTAAATCGATAAATTTGAATACTTAAATTAGAGAAAATCAAGGCACCACCTGGCATATTAAAATCCGTGAATGACAAAATCATTTTTTTATCTTTTCTTTTGCAAAAATTCTAAGAGCTGCTATTGGCACTTTGGCAGTGTAGTAATATTTATCACAACTTGAGTATCTTATAGTCGAACTAGGACATGAGATAATTTGTTAAGAACAATGTATTTATTGTATTTGCATTGTACTACAAACTGGATGAACCCACTATTATGCCGTGTGCAATTAGCTTTAAACTCGTGTTAAAAATGCAATTGGTCAAATGTCTTATGTCTTACCTTCAGCGGTGATTGACATAATGACATATCAATCAACGTTAAAACTTTCCTGGTTGGAAAACTGATACTTTCAATGGAATAAAATGTTTCAATCAAATTAAATATTCGACAAATGATATTAAAATGTCACCAAAATCCGAACAAACAGCAGAAAGAATAAGTTGTGAATTAAATACTGTCCATGCGTTCGTAATAAAAAAAAAGGCATATGCTGTTGTAACGTACGAACTTGAAAGGGGTGAATCGGCACTGATAAGTACATCAAGTCTGTAGTGGTCAATACATGAAATATTCCTTCAAATGAATGTAATGATTGTACGTTCACAAATTACGTTAAAAAGTCTACAATGGATACTGAATACTTTGAGCAAAATACTGACGGAGTATCGTCATAAAATGTATTAATATTTTCACTATATGAGATCTTCTCACTCCCAGCCCAGAGACTAATGTCCAGAAATAATTTCTATTTTTACTATATATGAGATCTTCTCACTCCCAGAGACTAAGGTTTTTCATTTGGCAGTATTAGTTTTCTCAATATGATTTGTACCTTGGGATATCTACTCTAAATGTTATTTATCTTGCCTTCGACGGATAACTTCCTATTCCAAGCTTTGTCCGATTTCCGGGACGGTCCGTTCTGAGAAATGCTCACAACTCTGTCATGTGTTGCGAAGTTTGCATAATACTTTAGCAATCCGACCCATAAAGATCCAATGCACTCATGATCATTTTTCTCCCAAGTTTTGAGGGCTTCTTCCGCAGCTGTCATAGAAAAATTCCAAGTAGTTAGTTATACACAACAAAGGTCTAAGGTAAACATATGAAATAATAATTGAAACTTACTCCTGAATGTTGCACTTTCTCCAGTAGTTGAAGTACCGGGAGAATTATGGAGAATCGGAATGACTCTTATCTCTTGCAAATAGTGAATTACCATAATTGAAAATACAAAACCAGGTAGAGTACCTCCTTCTGGATCAGCACAAAACGTCATCTAAAATATTTTAAATATTAGAGATAATTTATTTTAGTCAGATATGATTACAGAAGTCTGATGACAGCGTTGAATTGACTTACCTTTGCCCAGTAGCGAAAAGCAGTAACAAGAGGACGGATTCGATTATCCAATTTATCGTACTCCGCAAAAAGTCTGGCACAGTTTACGCCCACAGAGTTGTTCAATTGGATATTTACTTGCTTTTCAGCTATCGTATCTTCGTACACAATTGACCACAGCGATGATCTGTCTTCTTGTACATTCCTGTTTAAAATGTGGCAATCCTTTAGTCAAAGTTTCAATCTAAGAAATATTTATATTTGTCTGATTCAAGCTTCAAATTGACCAAATAAATCCCGCAAATCTTTAGACTTATGACTTAAGAATATGTTGAATAGTAAATATTGAACAGAATAGTTCTCAGTCAACTTTTGTCGTCAAATATTGAATATTTTGTATATTTGGCCGAGCTTTTGGTCAATCAAATATTTGGTAATATCCGGGAAGTAAAATAAATTTGCTACATTTAATACTGACACCTATCAACTACTCGCCGCGTATTGATATATGTATCACTTACTGAGCATATGACATTGCTTTTAGAATCTGTACAACACTGTTGAATGAACCCGGTGTCCTCTCTAACTGCGCGGGAACAACCAAATTGAGATTGATGTTAGACTCCTTGAAACCAAACCCAGAAGTAGAGGATCCAAAGAGTTGTAGCTCATGTTCTGTGCCAATCCAAATAGTAATCCAAATAGTTAGGGAAAAGAAAACATACCAAAGAATGAAAAATTTAAATTTAAAATTATTTACCATAATCCAAACCGCCAAGTAGTTGATTGATCCTGTCATAAAGTTCAAGTCGAACCAGTTGATCCTCATAGGACATCCCATGTGATATAACTATTTTCAAAACTGAATTTGTGACCGCAATACGGTGTCCCATAGAAATGTCAATAAATTTTTCAACCATTGATGACTCTTGTCCGTGCTTAAACATTAATACAGAATTAAAATTAAATCCATTCCCGTAATTTTGTGTAATTATTGATGCCTTACAACTTCTGCCTTCACGTGCCGTTCATCTGTCATATGACTCACAGCGTTCACCAACGTGTCTAAATGATAATTACACAGATCACACCAGTACTTTGCTTTTGGAAACTTTGGGACTCTCTGAAATTTTAAAATTCATCGTGTTAGTCAAACCTCAATCGTGGGTGACCCTCGCAAAACCTTATGTATGTACTGACACAAAAATTAAGCTAGCTAACAAAAAATTATGACTCACCATAGGCAATTTCTTGATGTGAAATGCATCAAATAATAAAATCACTGCAGCGAACATTTCTTCTTCTTCTGGAGCAAGATTTGGTGAATTGATCTCCAACTCAATAACTTTTTTCAGGAAAGGATGCGCACGTCGCACATCGTCTGACACACTTGGCTTCATCAACCAGTTGTCCAAAGCCTTATATGCTTTTAAGACTAACCGATATGGTGGAAGAGGTTCCGATGTTGTGCGGACATATGCACGGCTGGGTACCATAACTCGTAATGTTTGTGTGGGAGGCCCACCATCGCCTGGCCGTTCCTTGTTGAATACACTCACCATCCCATTGGTAATAGAAAACTCTTCAAACAATTTGGTAGCTAAGTGTATAATATGACAAATTAAATTCTCCCTTCATGACCTTATGTGTTTTTTTAAATTGATTACCTGCGAAATCTGCCTCTGAATTTAAATCAATAGGCTCAAGGCGAAATTCGGAATTCATCGCAAAATTTGCATACGATTGTAACGTGGGATCAACTGCAACTTCTAAATAAAAAATGAATTGAATTGTGAGAACAGATTTACCAGGAATTTCATTTATTAAGTTTTACTATCAATCATTGCATAATTTGCATAGAAGTGCAATAATGTTACGATCAATATCACCAGTGAAACACAAATACAAATCATTTACAGCTATGCGACTGAATTTGAATTAGAAGTGACTGTTTTAGAAACATTAACAGGACTCGCCCATGCAATAGATTAATCAAAATACATAGAAATAGAAATAGGTAAGAGATGAACACAAGCGAGAGGTTATTGTCTTTACCCGTAACGTCACCAGAGGCATTCAGCGGTGGTTTTTGCTGTCCTCTATTATTATCCGAGTTCTGATGTTCTTTATTAACTGGATTTGACAGTTCCGTACTACTTGTCATACGTAGCTGATTGGTACTAGACCTTAGCGGCCCTGCATACCTTGCCCGCTGCTGATGCATCTGTTCAATTTTCCTTGAAGGCTTGCTTTGACTCGGCTTTGCACCACGGCCGAGGAGTAGGAGTGGGGCACTTGGAGTTGTGGATCCGCTGGTTGTAGGAATATTAGTTGAAGGAATATTTAGTAGATTCTGTAGAATCTTTGTCATTTCTGTTTTTTCGTCCTGACCGGTTGCGATTCCCTAAAACGATTTGTAGGAAAAATTAATCATTAAGAATAGATCAACTAGCAGCCTAATACCTAATTCTATAATCATGCGTGGTGCGTATAAAATATTATATTGAGATGGGATACGATTTTACTTCTTTCTTGTATGTCAGTATTCGTACTAACTGGTGGTAGCAGAATTTCATAAAGGAGTATCTATGAATGTTAACTACAATGACAAATGAATGAATGATCTTCTTAATAATAATATCCCCACTCCCGGTTTGTTAAACACAAACTTTACTTTAATATATTCACTTGAATTTAACGCCCACACAACGACACAACTAGACTTAGACTTATTCAGATATTATTCAGTTTACGAAATTGTCATTTGTCGAGAATAACATCTTCCGTTGATGATGAAAGAAAATTTGCATTATTTTCTTTTACTCTTTGTTTATAACATATAAAGTAAATTAATTTACATTGTAAAATTGAAGTTATCTTGCTTGTAAATTCCATCAGCAATGAAAATGACGGAATTGCCATTCCGTCAACACAATATTTTACAAAATGTTGGGTATGTTCAATGTACCCACCTGCAAATTCATTTGTTTGTTTGTTTGTGCTTTCACTTTCGTTGTAATTCCAAATAAATAGACGATTGTCACATTCATAAAATCATTAAATTGCTCAAGGGAATTGTACAGTAGCCCATACACGAAATGAATGTGGAGGTGCATGTCAGTAGTAACGAGAAATTAATCAGTACTTGTGTTTAGAATTCAAAAATATATTCTTACTCAAAATAAAATGATTCAGATTCATGACTTGGTCTAACTTACCGCCATTTCGAATGATGAGTGTTTCTCTCTTGTTCTGTTTCCTGAGGACGCTAAATCTCCTCCCACGTCCGTTCTAGGTTTAAAAGGGATGACTGACACTGACCTGTGTTTGAAGACGGAGTCACTGCTAAAAAGTCAGGTCACTTTAATCAGTTGTTTTGTGAAGGAGGGAAAAGGACGAGGAAGCGAGATTCCTGACTCGATCACTTCAGCCTCATGTTGATGAATGAAAATGAAAAGTGTCGGGAGGCCGCAGCCGGAGAGACGGCCAGTCTGGACAGGCAGGAAAAACAAGAGAGGGAACACGGATGGGCATCCACTCATTGGAATGAAATACGTCACATTGATTCATCAGTGAGTGTCCTCAACTCCGACTCTAACTAATCTTAAACTAATCTTCATTGTTTGAATTTAAGTGTCACTTGAAGTGTATATTGAAGGGATGAGTATTTTTTCAAAACGAAGATTATGTCTTCGGAGGCGGTAGGACCCGATTAGAGTCACGGTGCGCGCCAATCAATTGCTCTAACTCACATAAACAGCAGGGTCGTTAAGCCAAGGGCCGAAATCCTGTTGCAGAAATATTACGAGTGGCCTCAAGAACTTCCTCAGACATCAGGAACATTTTTGACGAAATTTTCGAAGATAGACGAACAGATGTACACATCATACGTGAACGTGATGTAAACCAGAATATTGTTCGAGTTCGAACCCCACTCAGGAGATGCCAATCCATTATGAAAACCGGCTGTCGGGTCAAAATTCTCGTCTCTCGTATACAGGTCGACAAGCCATGCATATCCCTTGTCAGACTATTTTTGTATAAATATAAAACATATATAATTTATATTAATAATTAATATAAATATATACATATATAATTAACGAAAATCAATTATTGATTTTCGTTGTAAGGCATGGTCAAACTGCGTAGCGTAGTTCTTTTAGAGGGATTCTTTGGTCAATAGAAAGTTCCCCTATAGTAGAAGAGAAGATATCGTTTTAAAGCTACCGCAACTCACGACAGTTCAGACCGAATTGAATACCAGAACAGAGAAACACAACGACGTACCCATGCTGAAGTTGAGCTGCTATAGTGCTCTTCACTTTTTCGCCTACTACTACTAGGGTCACCCCAAACCCTACACAGTATTTTGAGCTCACTATTGATGGAATAGATAAGGGAAGTATGATTTGTCATGTCTCGATATAGATGGTTCGATTCCGTCAAACTGACAATGTATAAGATGGCTGATGGCTCGTGATCTTTGCCATACCTCATATCTTTGCCATATCTTCACTGCCATATCTTTGCCATAGGGAGAATCTCAATTAATGCGTCTATTCTTACTATGGTTGAATAATCATATTATTGATTTTTTGTGTTTAATCTACTCATAAATCCATGACATCCTGACAGTTCCTTACCAGTTACCACTTCGCCATTATCGCCATGTTGAGGGTTTGATCTCTTTAACAGGCGATGTGTACTGACGTCTTTCTTTGTTTCCTTATTAATATACTAAATCAACGCATTCGTACATACAAGTATGTAAACTGACTATCTTACGACAACACGAAGGGAAAGAATATGAGGAGATAGATCGGTATGGTGCACCAGATGATGAGAAACACGTAATTTTGAGATTTTTAATCGTCTTTCCACATTTATACCGATCCCTTAAAACATGACTATGAGACACATCAACCTGTGTTAGCTTACTTTATCCGACTCTAGTTCCAGTTCCAATAGAAAAGTGGATTAAATTAAGATATTAAAGGACCATGCCTGTCAGCGTATTTCCATACCCTACTGTATCTCGGCACTTTTAGCCGCGTAGCATTGCTTCCGCTTACTGTAGTGTGTATTGC